>OY755245.1:56459403-56750415 GCA_963576725.1 Azorinus chamasolen | reverse complement strand
ATGGATATCGTGTATTCACATGTTTTCAAATAATAATCTTCTACAGATCTCTACAAGCTTGATATTGATATCGGTGAAAGTCACTACTTTCGGTCTTCATCTTGACCTGCCGTACAAACCATTGTCACCAATGGATTTTTAAAAAAAAAAGCTAAATTGACACCAAGATCAACCTAATCGGTCGAAAACTTAAAATGCTATGCCAGTTTCAAAATTTAGAGTTGAATCGTGCATATTCATGAGCTAAATGATGACGTCATAGAAATTTTGGAAGGTTATAACTCGGTAACGGTAAGAGATATAACTATATGTATACATTTTCTTGATCTGCACGACAAAATCTTTACAATGGTGCATCTTCCGGCGGGGATACCTTTATTTACAATGTTTGTTTAGCTAGGGTGACTTTGAGATAAGTGTGATTTTGCTACTGACCGTGACAAGGCGGTTCTCTCTCTGTCACCCTTACTTTTGTTTGTCGTGAGTCTTTGTGCATGTGTTTTGTTCATGTTTGTCTCTAGTGCTTGTGTATTTGTTGGTGTTTTCTGTGTTCTTCTCGTGTGTTTGCGTGTATTTGGTTATATATGTGTGACGTGCTGTCTATAGATGTGTTGGTGGTGATTGCGTCTTGTATGTGACTTTCTACTGTATGTGTGTGTATGAGTATAAAATGCTATATCAATTGCTTTTTGTAGGTGTGTTGGTGATGGTGGCGTTTTGTGTGTGGCTTCTCCTGCTTGACTCTACTACTTTTTCATTTAGATTGTTTGAGGAGATTGAATTTTGAGGTTTAAAAACCAATAAATGATGATACCTACCGAACCGTAAACATTTATAGCGAGAACCCTATGTAAAATGGATTTAATGGCTTGAATTTACCTCTATTGTAAATAATTGTTGTTTTTTTCAGTTAATAAATACAAAGTTTCCAAACTCCTTGTCTATTATATACATATCTATCTTTTTAGATCACCACATTTGTTGCAAAACATATTTCAATCATGCATTTCAGCTCTCTCTAAATTTTGTAAATTTGAGCCCCTTTTAACTCGTAGCCACGGCGATCACCGAGATTAGATCAATATTGGCCAGGCCCCCCTATAGAAATATATTTGAAAAGGCCATTGTTATACCTTTGGGTCCAATTTCAATAGATCCCCAGATGGTTTGGAGACTTTAAGGGCATTAGCCCCGAGGTTTGAAAATGCCATTGTTAGACAATCCGGTCCAATTTCAACATATCCCCAGACTGTATGGAAACTTTAAAAGGATTAGCTCCTAGGTTTGAAAAGACCATTGTTAGACCTTTCGGTCAACGTGATCACGATGGGGAAAGAATGCGTTAACGAGCATATTAATCACGCGTTATCTGATCGAAGTGACAGGTAATTAAGATATTTCAATAGAAATGATAGACACCCCTTCGCCATATAAACCGTTGTTTATTTTACGACTTGGCTGATGCAATGATGGTTAAATACTGTAACTAATATAGCTATGATATAATTCTAAAAATAGATACAGCGCCCTCTACCCACGCATGCGCTTGAAGGAAAACAATATTGGTCATCTCAGTCATTTGATCTGAGGACGTCGAAGAGTATACATGGTAGAAAGATGTTTATTTATTTATTTAATTACTCATTCATTTATTTGTTAGACTAGTGTGTTTACTCTCTAATAGATGGTCTGATAAAGGGGCCGTCACACCATGACGTTCTGGTCAACGTTCTCTGAACGATTCAATCGTTCAATTTTTTAGCGTTCTAGAATGAGGATGACACATCTGGCGTGTGATAAACGTGTACCTAACGCATGACTAGCGTGTGTCTTACGCGCGAGAAGCGTGTAACAGCGACCAAGTAAGATAACTCTGAAAACCATTAGCGTATGCTGACGTGCCACTGGCGCACAACGAACGATTTGTGAACGTTAGACGAGCGTTTTGAGCATGGGACTAACGTGTGAATAACGACAGAATAGCGTTTTGACGTTCGTTTGACTTTAGTCACACGCTGCGTGCGCTAGGGGACCGTTCAGCGGTCGTTGACAGGTCGCCATTGAGTCGTTCTCTGCAAAGCAAACGATTAGTAACAACCAAGTAATGCTAGAGTAACGACTGACTAACGATACCCGAACGCGTGCAACGCTCATCGAACGGTAGTAAAACGTTCCATTAACGTTCTTAAACGTTCTTCAGAGATTAAAATTAAACGTTGAAGAACGCTGGTCTCAGTGAGAACTTTTGTTTGTGCATGTTCAAAAAACGATTTCCCGACCAGCGTTCTCCGCCGATTCCCGGCGATCACCGACGTTCACAAGCGTTCACAAGCGTTCACACAACGCCCTTCCGGCGCTATCCCAGCGACCATAGGCGACTACCAACGTTTACTCAAACGCCAGAGAACGCTGACCAGAAAGTCATGGTGTGACGGGCCCATAAGGAAAGGGCCTGACCATCAATGCCCATGAGTACTTATCAGATCGAGGTATACACGTCAGCTCTGTATACCGTGGAGCTCCAGATCTTTCTCAATTTAAATCTCATGCGACGTCAATAAGGAAAGGGCATGACCCTCAATGCCCGCGAATACTTACTAGATCGAGGTATACACGTACTCTGTATACCGTGTAGCTCCAGATCTTTCTAAATTTAAATCTTATGTGACGTCATACATGACCGCCTGTTATCCGTGAATACCCATGACAAACAACAATCTCCTTATATGCAAATGAGCTCCTCTCGTGTTACTAAATACAGAAACAAAATGGTGGACAATTACGCAAGATTAGGTCATCTTTGTCTACACGTAAACCGGCTTATATATTACTGTAACTGGTAACCCGCATTGTTAAATGGTAAAAGTATGGATAGAGATCAGAGCACACATGCATCAATAACAAATCTTATTGTTGTTCACCAACATACCAGCTCATTACTTGTTTGACTTAGATTAGTAATACTTGTTGAGTTCAAATTGTTCAAATCTATTTATTGAACAACATCATTATCAAAGGATATCTTGGCACATGGTATAAAGATCATTTTGGTAGCTTCATGAATATTTATTGACTTATTTTTATCACGTAAACTATTCAAGGGCAAAGTTTTGTTTTGGCAAAAACTGTAGGAGCAAACAGAGCAGGCCCTGATCAGTCGGCTCCAATAGGAGCCGTCGGATCTGCTTCTACTCTGTTCGCAAAGGCGAGGAAGGGCGTTTATATAAGGGAAAGAAAGGATTAAGTGGGAAATCATAATAGTAAATAAGATGTACACTGGTCCAACAAAAGTACCGAGCAGACCCAAATTCGATTGAAATTTTACTACTACTTTACTTAAAACCAGCTTAAGAGCCCCATGTTTGATCATATAACATTTTCAAAGTTTAACCCTTATGAATGCGAGAAACGAATGTACTGTGATTTTAAGTGTGTAGATCCTGATTAACGGACTCCCAGAGAAGACCTCTGAGCAGGTATGTATTGTTAAGTGCCATTCAATTTTTAAAGCAACTTTAAACCTTTCATACTGAATACTCTTTTGATACACGCTGATGGGCCATTCCATTTGAATATCCAGTATCCCAGATCCAGGATTCTGTTTAATATACTACATGTATACAGTTAAACCTTGTTATCGCGCATTTGTATAAAGGAGTATTCAGAATGTTTTAGGCAGTTGACTGTTTAAGCGTTAAATTCATATAAAAAGCTCCTAAAGGAGCTTTCTGCATGACTTTCACCATACATTAAGCAGCAACCTGTTTTAAAGACTAATAATAATAATTGTTTGAGAGAGTTTTAGCGATTTTACTGCAGCTATATATATTACATTGTATCTGATCAACACAATTATCTATACCATTCAATTTTATTTATCGGGTAGATATTCAACAGGACGACACTGTCGAGGGACTACGTGCTATTAGATGTAATTTGCAGAAACGCAATTATGTCCCGATCACATCCGCCTAGTTCTTAATTGGCAACGGAATCTGTCAATACCTCATACTGTTGCCATTCGTGTTTCATTTTATAAAACCACAAACCAATCATGTTGTTTCACAACTGCTGCTATATGTGTATGTTATTAGCATTAATTCTCAGATAATCATCCTCCAACAAAGTAATGCCTGTGAAAATCCTATTGAATGACAACAGTTTATGGACAGTGTCTTAAATTCAAGAATAGGACTATCGTGCTGTTACAAGTGTTAACCGTTCTCTTGCTTACCGCAATCTGACTAGCGTTTGCATACATCTTGGATCCATCCAGATGATATGCCAACTTACTCGGCGTCAATCAGAATCCAAGCTATCTGACGGTCGGTAGAACCCCTGTTAACCAGAATAATTATAGAGTATAAGTTAGATACTTTTATGTAGGGTGCTTAATGTAGGGTGAAAGTCACACAGAAAGCTCCTACATTACTTTCACCATGGATTATGCTGCCACTTGTCTCCAATATCGACATTTATTGAATTAAAAGTCCGGTTTAGAGGGATTTTACTGTAAAGCTTGTTCTTACTGGAAGTATATACATTTGCAGCTTATCAAACTTTGAATAGATACTTGTTTGCACAGTGGAATAAGGTTTAATTGTGCCTTTTGTGAATTGGGGGTTCAGTTTCGAACAGTTATATAGGTAACACGTCGTTGTTGTTGAATGTACTAGCGTAGTTCTAATAAAGATTTGTGGATTAGTTTGCATATACAAGAATTAATAGAAATACAGCGTAACAAGCTCTGTGAACAATTTAACATTACCACCCATGGCATTTACATGTGAATACTCGCCGTTTGGATAATTGTAACAATTATGTTTCGTGTTTCAATGATTCGTTAATGACCAGTGACCAGTTCATATCCTGGAGTGATGTCGAGTTACTCGAGATTTTGAGTTACTCGGCATCCCATCAGGATGCAAACTGACTTGCACATAATAACACGAATTACATGTTATTCCAAAACTGTTTTGAATAAAAAAAATGAATAGACAAAAACATGCAGGTATAAATTAATATACTTATGATAGATACCGTATTATAAAAATGCACTTTGCCATTGTTTCTTACATGGATATTCAACAGGGAAAGGAACAAATAGACAGCTGACATCTTGACAATCACAATGGACCTCAGAGTTCTCATGTTGTTGAGTGTTGCTGGGACAAGCTTCGCTTACACCCCTCAGTCCACGGTATTGAATCTCTACCGTAATCTAACGAAAGACTACAATCCGAACATAAAGCCAACACGTGACCAAAGTGATAACGTCCCAGTCTTCGTACTAATGGCTCCATGGTGGCTGTTGGAACTGGATACAACTACCCAAAAAATGACTATATTGCTATACTTTTCAATCTTTTGGACGGATGAATTTCTTACTTGGAATGCCACAGAGTACGATGGAGTAGAAGAACTTATATTAAAATATGAGGAAATTTGGCATCCTAGTTTTGATATAACCGTTCTTCACGGTAAACAGAGTCCACTAGGTAAGCCACTTTACACTGGGATTAGACCTTGTCCCGCTGTGAGAATAAAATAATGTATGCTAAAATTTTGACTATTTCCAGTTCATCCAGGCTTTTGAGAAAGTACAGACCTGGTGTCTCAGCTTGGATCCTGATGTGACGCGAGTTATTCAGCGTTTCATCTGGATCCAAGGTGTATGTAAATGTGAATAGCGCGATTGGGATTCGTTTCAATTATGACGTAAAATTAATCTTATAAATTTTAGTTGCTGCCTAAGGTTTAGTACTCAATGAAGTCAACCTCTTAAATCCAGAAACGGAAGGAGAACGTCTGATATCTGTACTATTTCGTTTTTGACTTTATTACTTTTCTACCGTTACTCTGTTTGCAGCTCAATTATTGATTACACTAGCGACAGGTGGATACAGTTTGTTCACTTAAATGTTTTCGTTATACATGCGCTTTACCACTGTTTTTGCCATCGCGGTTGTTGTAGATTAGTCGGAGAGGGGGATACGTTTATTTACATTGTTTGTCTTTTAGGGTGGGGATGGAATACGTGTGAGGTTGGGCGCCCAAAATCTGGTTTACCTCCCCCACTTCCCAGTGACTTTTGTCACTGACCGCTCCAAGGCGGTACTTCCATCTTCCCCTACTGTATGTTTGTTTTGTCTTCGTGCGTCTCTTGATGTTTTTATAGTTATGTACATTTGCTGTTTCCTTGTGTTGCTGTTCGGGTGGCTGTTTGTTCTGTATGTGGTGCTTCCTGCATGACTCATTTTAGTACTTTTACTACAGATCTAACGAACAAATGCTACTTCCTTAACTCAGAAGTCCAGATAAGATGCGTTAGTTAAAACATTTTCAAGAATAATTTCTTTATTTCTTCACCAACCCTTATGTTGTGACAACTCTTTAGAATCGTCTCTGTATTCTTTGCGTAAGCAAATGAATACAAGGTTATAGGCCGTATTCTCGCGTCAGCCACACGCTACTCTCGCCGACCTGACAACCGCCATTGCGCATGGCAGTCTGGTACAAGTTATTGACGTATATTCGATAATTTCAAAAGGCGTTTATTTAGATGATATCCGGAAACAATCAATGTATACTATTTCTGACATTAAAAGGCTTGAAAAGTCACCCCGTACCTCATTCTCAGTGTTGTTATATTTTCTGGTCCTTAGGGATCATTAGTTTTCATGTTATTAGTTTTGAAAATTGAATACTGCTTAAGCCGGTGCTAGGGGGCGTGAGTAGTGTTGCACTTTTAATTACTACTCATGAACAGACTCAATAAAACCGAGTCTGCAATTTTCTCTTTTTGCATTTCTACTTTTGCTCTCGAGGGATCACCCATTTTACAGAATATATGTACTTCACAACAGCAGGTGTAAGGTGCTTGTGTGGCGGCCGTAAAAAGTCGCCCCGTACTTCATTCTCAGTGTTGTTATATTTTCTGGTCCTTAGGGATCATTAGTTTTCATGTTATTAGTTTTGAAAATTGAATACTGCTTAAGCCGGTGCTAGGGGGCGTGAGTAGTGTTGCACTTTTAATTACTACTCATGAACAGACTCGATACAACCGAGTCTGCAATTTTCTCTTTTTGCATTTCTACTTTTGCTCTTGAGGGATCACCCATTTTCAGAATATATGTACTTCACAACAGCAGGTGTTAAGTGCTTGTGTGGCGGCCGTAAAAAGTCGCCCCGTTCTTCATTCTCAGTGTTGTTATATTTTCTGGTCCTTAGGGATCATTAGTTTTCATGTTATTAGTTTTGAAAATTGAATACTGCTTAAGCCGGTGCTAGGGGGTGTGAGTAGTGTTGCACTTTTAATTACTACTCATGAACAGACTCAATAAAACCGAGTCTGCAATTTTCTCTTTTTGCATTTCTACTTTTGCTCTCGAGGGGTCACCCATTTTCAGAATTTTTGAAGTTCGTAGCTTTAGCTTTGGTTTAGTATGTGTAAGAAAGTCCACGAAAAATCGCCGTGTGTAAAGAGTGCGCACAAATATACAAATAACAGGCTCATGGCGAAAGCACGTGACCATAATATGAATGAAATTATTCTTCTATAAGATACTCAATGAATAAATAAGTGCGCGTCGGATGACTTAATGCAAGCGATTAGGTAATCACACCTACAACTTCGAAAGCAAGTCCGAGTGGTCAGTTTGGAAGGCATTGCGGGAAACGGCGGAAATCTCAGCTGCAACTGAATCACTCTCTAGAAAGGATGTTAGATATAATCCTTTCCCTTCTAGACTCGCTATTTTATGTCAATTATCAGAAAGTTGATATCAGAAAACATTGTTCCCATGCAAAGAATACTGCAGCGTCTGCAGTTTGAGTACGTACCATTATCTGGATTTATTTGGATTGCAACAGCATGTGAGTGAGACCACTTACATTGGCGGACATACGCTTGATGTCATTATTACGAGAGATGGTGATGACTGTGTGTCAAATATTGAAGTCACCGACCCAGGACTTTTTGACAATAGTGGTAACATTTCGCGTGATCATTTCGCTGTAACTTTCGAAGCAAAGGCTGCAAAACCTCATACAGTCAGAAAAACTGTTTCTTTTCGGATTCATTCAAAAGAGGATCAACTCAGGATCCATCAAAGAAAGTATGCAAATGACAGATGTTGATGAGCTGGTCAACACATATGCGCAAACACTGGCGGCACTTGCCAATAAACATGCACAATTGTGTACTAAAATCTTAACTCTCAGACCATCTTGTCCGTGGTATACTCAGGAACTGCACGATGCTAAACATGTAAAGCGCAAGTTGGCACGGAACTGGAAAACTTCCAGACTCATAGTAGATCATCAACTGTACAGAGAACGGTGCGCCAAAGTGAACAGAATGCTTGTTAAGTCAAAGGTTGATTTCTACCCAGAGAAAGTAGAATCATACCAAAGGGACCGATTGTACCCAATTGTGGTCCAGTTATCACTGAAACACAGTATTCAACAAACTCTTTAGATAGTTTTGATCCAGCTACACCAGCAGAAGTAGAAGAAATAATTAAGGCACGCCCTGCAAGTCCTTTGAACTGGACCCAATACCTACATGGCTGTTAAATTCTTAAGGGTGGTGTTCCACCGAAAGTAGAAATTGCAACACAAAAAGAGAAAATTGCAGACTCGGTTTTATTGAGTCTGTTCATGAGCAGTAATTGAAAGTGCAACACTACTCACACCCCCTAGCACCGGCTTAAGCGGAATTCAATTTTCAGAACAAGAAGTACTGAAATTTATGATCTCGAAGGACCAGAAGGTATAACAACACTGAGAATGAAGTACGGGGCGACGTTTTACAGCCGCCACACAAGCACTTAACACCTGCTGTTGTGAAGATTATAAATTCTTAAGGGTGGTGATCCGCCGAAAGCAGAAATTGCAACACAAAAAGAGAAAATTGCAGACTCGGTTTTATTGAGTCTGTTCATGAGCAGTAATTGAAAGTGCAACACTACTCACACCCCCTAGCATCGGCTTAAGCGGAATTCAATTTTCAGAACAAGAAGTACTGAAATTTATGATCTCGAAGGATCAGAAGGTATAACAACACTGAGAATGAAGTACGGGGCGACGTTTTACAGCCGCCTTGATGCCTTGATGAACTCATGTCATGCCTTGCCTTGATGAACAAGTCATGCCTTGATGAACTCCTACCGTTTTTTGACAAAAATTGTAATCTTCTCTTTAGACACAGCGTACGTTCCTAAAACAGTTCAAGGTGTCACATGTCAGGCCCCGTCTAAAGAAACCGGGTCCCGATTCAAATGAACTTAAAAACTATAGGCCTGTTTCAAATTTGCCGTTTGTCTCCTAGGTGTTAGAAAAAGTGGTCGACAAACGCATAGAGTCACACCTGACCTCGAACAATCTGCATGAGCATCATCAGTCTGCATACCGGAAACATCATTCAACAGAGACTGCTCTTCTGAAAGTTCAGAACGACATCCTTCAATCCCTGGATAGAAACGAAATTACAATTCTGGTGATGCTGGACTTATCGGCTGCGTTTGATACTATTGATCATGAAGCGTTGCTAAAACACCTGAAAAATGACTTCGGAATCATTGAAAAAACCCTTGAGTGGATGACCTCCTATTTGAAAGACCACTACCAAACAGTCTCAATAGATGGAGAATTGTCCACCCCAGTTCACATGAAATTTAGCGTGCTACAGGGATCGGTCCTAGGACTGAAACATTATATTGTTATGATCAGGCTAGATGTTGTGCGATTTCCGACCGGTTGAAAATGGTGTTACTGTAACTTGTCATGCGATCAAGCGTCTGATTGATCCCGACATCTTAGAGTGTAAAATGACCAATTTTATACTTATTTAACGTATGTCAGTATTACTTACAGATAGTTACGTTTAGTACGTTCCATTAATACCAAGTTTACGTACCATATTCCGTTGTGGAAGGTTTAATCATACATGGCGCGTCTATCAGTGCAACCGTATTCCCACGATTCCAAAGCGGTTGTTGTGATGACGTCACCGAAATACTAGTATAAAAGGCGGACCTCGACGTTGCGGCCGTTAGAACGGAAAACGAATTTGAAATGATCACCTCTTGAAATTGATACAAAATAGAAATGAATAATCAGAGAGAGGTGAGAATTGATTATGAAATGATATACAATGTAGTTACTTCTCAAATCTGGTAAAACGATAGATTATGCATTATATTTAAGACTTAAGTTAAACAGCTCGTAGATTATATGTATGAATTTATTTAATATTATGAAACTGGTATAACAATAAAAAATAAACTGGCCAATGAATCTGTTGTGTCTTGGAACCCACAGTTTATGTTGACCCTTCAACTGGGTTGCAATAAAATCATGTACACAAAATCTGTCGGCTCAATCTTCAGAAACCATGGACTTGACCACCACTTTTATGCCGATGACTCGCAGTTATACATGTCCTTAAAGTCAATGGACATTTCCTGTCAACAAGTAGCTCTAACATGAGTCGAGGACTGTCTAAAAAGTGTAGTCTTTTGGATGCATCAGAACATGCTGAAGCTCAATACCGAAAAAACTGAGATAATCTTGTTCCTCACAAAAAACACAAAAGTACCTGAAGACTTGCATGTGCAAGTAGGGTCCTCTAAAATTAAACCATCGCTGTGTGTGAAGAATCTTGGTGCAAGGCTTGATTAGCAAATGGATATGACACCGCACGTGAGTTCCGTGTGTTGATATAGTTACGCACAGCTCCGGCAAATAGGTCATATAAGACGATACCTATCACCTGATGCTACCAAGACTTTGGTAAACTCCCTGGTTACATCAAAACTTAACTACTGCAACTCATTGATGCATGGGCTTTCAAAACACACACTGCGAAAACTCCAAAGGGTACAAAACACAGCAGCACGTATCATAACCAAGACTTCTCGATATAATCATATCACTCCGGTCTTGAAGGAACTTCACTGACTTCCAGTTCAACATCGGATCGAATTCAAAATTTTGACACTTACGTACAAAGCCATGCACAATGAATCCCCCAAGTACATTGTCAACATGCTTGACGTGTACAGGCCTCGCAGAGAGTTAAGGTCAGCAAGTAGTTCAGAGTCGTTAGTTGTGCCAACAAGGTCGGACGGTAAAAAACGGGGATAGAAGTTTCATGCATGCAGCTCCAAAACCTTGGAATGCTCTGCCGTCTGGCATCAAAGATGCCACCTCACTGGCATCTTTTAAAAGATGTCTAAAAACGCTTTTCTTCAACATATTTTACTAGGATGGCAGATATTAGTCGAGTAATTACCTGTCAGTAATTTAGTTGGGCACTGTTTGAGGGCACTTTGTGTGTCACATTGTGCTGGGTGGTGCATGTTGACGGTAGGGATAGCCCAATCTCCTTTGAAACCACTCGGATTGCGTCTCGGGACAGCATTGTGTGTCTCACTAAGTGTCAGTTGATGTCTAAAAACGCTTGTCTTTGGCATATTTCACTAGGAAATTACTAGGAAAATTAAGGGGTGTAGCTGATGATTATCATTCGCGATGACTGTTGCCTTGGCCACGGAGTGGTGGATCTTGACGGTAGGGATAGCCCAATCTCTTTTGAAACCACTCGGATTGCGGCTCGGGACAGCATTGTGTGTCTCATTCAGTGTCAGTTGATGTCTGAAAAACGCGTTTCTTTGGCATATTTTACTATGACATTGTTAGGGAAATTAAGAGAACGTAGCTAATAATTATCAATCATGATGACTGTTGCCTTGGCCACGGGACATTTTCGAATCCCTCCCATCTCGAGCATTTTGTTACTTGCAAATTATTGGTCAAGGAATATCCTGTCAGTTGTTTGGATGGGCACTGTTCGTAGGCACTTGATGCTTGTGTCGCTTTGTGCTGGGTGGTGGATCTTGATGGTAGGGATAGCCTAATGTCTTTGAAACCACCTGGGTCGCGGCTTGGCACGGCATTGTTTGTCTCGTTCAGTGTCGGTTGGATTGATATTACGATGCTCCTTTGCCAATTTTACATACGGGGTGTATATATTGGTGGTTTGTTTGTAAGTGTTGTAATTGCATTGTGTTTGTTTATATGCATTAGCTACAAAATTGACCTATTCTGTTTACCCATTGTCCTACATATGTAAGGCAATATCTTATGTATAGTGTTGTATGTCATGCATAAACCTGATCCAGATGTTTCTGGGTCGTAACTGTATGATGTACTGACACTGTACATATAATGTTTCATTTGAGTTTGGTGACATAAGTGGGCGGACACAATATACCGGTAGTCACGGTGTGCGTCTGTTTCCCTTCAAATGCGGACATAAAATGTACAGAAAAGGATGATTTTGTTTTCATCTATAATTCTTAAATTAATTCAATTTTTGATAGTTTTATTGATATCTCTATAACAAATTTCATTTGTTTCAAATATTCTATACGCATTATATATATTCAATTCTGTACATGGAATTTAATCATGTGAAGCACTTTTGAACGCACACATCCTGTGTGGAAAGAGCGCTATATAAATGTGGTATAATAATAATAATAATCTGTAGCTCTGTCTTATGTGTTTCTTTTTTCAGTGTTATAATCATAAATTCTGAAGAGAGGTGATCCCCCGAAAGCAAAAATTGCAACACAAAAAGAGAAAATTACAGACTCGGTTTTATTGAGTCTGTTCATGAGCAGTAATTGAAAGTGCAACACTGCTCATGCCTCTAGCACCGGCTTAAGCGGTATTCAATTTTCAGAACAAGAAGTACTGAAATTCATGATCTCGAAGGATCAGAAGGTATAACAACACTGAGAATGAGTTTTGTTGTTCTTTTTATAAGTGTTAACGATGACCCGAGAAAAAAAGGAGTATCTGATATGTTCAAACAGTGTAGACGGGATAAGCTGCCATATTGGACAACTCATCTGATCAACTTCTATCCAATTTCAATCCGTTTGTGATAAAATGTTACTATGCATGGTAACAAATAAACCCTTTACTCCATGAATATCAATGTAAGAAATGACATCATGAATTGTTATATTGACACATAGGCACGGGACGTTTGACCAAGAGAGAAACTGTAGAATCATATATATGTAATTGTAATATTATATCATTAGAAAACAGCAGATTCTAATCAGACGGCTCCTATAAGAGTCGTCTGATCTAGGTCTACTATGCTTGTAAATGCGTAGAAAGGCGTATTTATATTATTGTAGCATTAGCAAACAGAGCAGACGCTGATCAGACGGCTCCTATAGGAGCTCTACTCTGTTTACAAAGGCGTAGATATTGAAGGGTTAAGAGTAAAGAACGTTAATCCTTTCTGTCACGGCAACGCCTTTCAATACCTTACCATATAGACCAAGATCACACTGCTCGTATATTAGACGGTCCTGACCGATGTCAGTTCTGCTTGCTTACGAAGTAACAGATCTGATTCTACGGTTCCTGTCGTGGTCATATTATCTGTGTTATATGCCGTAATTAAAAGTCCTTTGATTACTATTATTTGTGTCATTATGTCTTGCATGAATATGTATGATGTAGTGGTTGGAAGCAATTTTGTGAGTCCACTGGGAGTGTTTACCTTGGCAATACGTTACGTTTCAGTAAGGCAGCTATTTTACTTCTACAGTGTCTGCAAAGGTACACACATGAGTCATGCATGAAATACCACATACAAAACAAACAGCCGCCCGAACAACAACACAAGAAAACACAGCAAATGTACATAAACACAAAGAGACGCACAAAGACAAAACAAACACACAATAGGGGAAGATGGAAGTACTGCCTTGGAACGGTCAGTGACAAAAGTTCCAGGGGAAGGGTTAAACCGGTTTTGGGGCAACCAACCTCACACTTATTCCATCCCCATCCTAAAAGTCATGGGTTTACGTGTCTAAAGACACTGATTATATAGTCATAATTGTATGTATTAAACTACGTCAACAACCCAACCAGTCGCTTACAAACGTATTACACAGTTTGTCGAATTAAAAAGGATACCGGTACGAAATTTAAAACATAATTTGTGTTGCAATACAGCTGAATTCGATTATCGACAAAGTCTGACATGTAGGTAAAGATACACGAGCCTTTGATTTGTATAACATTAGAATATCTTACCGTTTTTACACTCTCCGTTTCTTCACGGAATCTTGTTTACAATATAAATAATGTGTATAACCATTCAATATTTTTCACCAAGATCGAATATAGGAAAACCCGGTTCACTTAGAGTTTAATTATGTGGCCTTGATTAATCAAAAATAGAATGTTTTAACATGTTTCAGAGGTTCAAATAAGATCAAAACATTATGAAAACTAACTTCTTTATATCCCCACCAAATGCTATGTATAGACCACCCTTTAGAACGTCTAGTATGCATGTTTATCTGTTGCTCTGATATTTACGCTATTGCACCATTATAGTTTATCCATGGATTTGCATCATATTTCAAGCAATGTGTCTACTCATAAGATATCTGGCAAGTTTTAATGTTGACGAAGGGCAGTAAGTAAAGAGTTATATTCCTTTCATCATCCAAAATGTGCATCAAACCATCATTGAATTGAAGAAAAAGCATTTCTTCACGAAGTGCTCAAAGTGAGCTTTAAACACCATTAAATGTACATCGATCACGACCAGCTTCAATTTAGTCCATATGACAGTTTGGCTAGTATTACGGTACAAGTATACGCTTACAATGTTGGATGTTCGTGTTCATGTGCCGTAATTAAAACAATTATCTATTAGATATATCATTATTATTTCATGAATATTTATGGAGCAAAGGTTTCAAAAACACGTGGTGAATAGACAGTAGTCAAACATGCACCAGATCCAAATTTGAGTAGGCATCTTTTTTCACAGAGAGGTCAGGGGTCAAATGTCAGTCATGCATTGCGTTGATTTTTATTAAATTTTACTTGGCGATTAACTGTACGTGTAATCGTGCAAATTAACCTGTATTGGAGCCTAGGCGTTTTGCAAACCATTTCACTCATATAAATGCTTGTACATACCTTTAAAAACAGAGTAAATCCTGACCAAACAGCTTCTGTGGGAGCCGTCTGATCTGGGTCTACTTTATTTATGACATGTTCTGTGTCTACTCTGTGTGCTTATGACATGATATAGATCTGATTCTACAGTTTCTCTGATTGCCAAATTTTCCTGTGTTCATCTGCCATTGTGAAAAATAATCCTTTCAATATTCGTGATGTCAATATTTCTTTCATGAATATTCATAGAGTAAAGGGTGAAAAAATAGAGACCTAGCACCAGGCTTTAATGGTTTATTCATATAAAATGTATATATCAAACCAGTCAATAGCACCTTTGAGCCATTCTTGACTTCGATTATCTATACAACGTTCCAGGATAAACTCATCAAAGTAAATAAAGGAAAAGCTTTTAATTCATGAACAATCTTTATGGTAATATACAGCATTCAGTTACATTTCGTTTGTTTTGACATTGTCATTGTGTTTCTAAAAGCATTGCAATTTGTTCAAATATAGAGAATCAAGAGTATAATTATCATTACAATAGAACTAATATTTCGCCAGCTTGAGTATGATTTTTAAAACGGTATTGTTTTCACATTGAGTTTTTGTACACAATGAAGCATTTATCACATGTTTAATTAAGAAATGAATGACGTGCTTCCGGTGTTCATGAGGTTATTATATATTAGCGAATATTTACATTCGCCCTGCAACGTCCTTATATAACCTTATTCTAAAAGGAAAGTTGCATAACCTCATGAACACCGGAAGCACGTCATTCATTTCTTAAATATCAGAAATTCAATGGAATATTAATGTAAGAAATAAATGACGTGCTCCCGGTGTTCATGGGTTATGCAACGCATAGCTTTACGAGCAAAGATTCACGTGAAGCCCTTCGGGCTTCACTAACTTTGCTCGTAAAGCTATGCGTTGCATAACCTCATGAACACCGGAAGCACGTCATTCATTTCTTAATTGAAATATCACTAATAACTACTAGTTACTTAACGAAGTTTAAGGTTAAAAGCATTGTGTTTGATTATGTAGCATGTTCCATTTTTAACCCTTTTAGAATACATAAAACGGGTACCAGTATTTGAAAGTAATTTAGACACACATCGAAGGGCACCTAGAGGAACCCTCTGATCAGTTTCTATTATGTTTGTAAATCAAATTGAATTCTCTTTATGATTCCACTTTTAATATTCAGTATTCTAATGGTTTATCTAAAATATAATGTAATTTTGTAATGTTCTAAAGTTCTGACCCGGGCACTGATAATGGTACTTTGTCTATGAATTGCATATTATATATGCTTAAAAGTACCAATATGAGTCATGCAGGAAACACCACATACAGAACAAACATAAGAAAACACAGCAAATGTACATAACTATCAAAACAGAAAGAGGCGCACAAAGACAAAACAAACAAACAATATAGCGGGAAGATGGAAGTACCGCCTTGGAAAGGTCAGTAACAACAGTCACTAGGGATTTATACCGGTTTAGGGGCGCCCAACTTCACACTTATTCCATCCCCACCCTAAAAGACAAACGTTCAGTGTAAACAAGCGTATCCCCTCTCCGACTAATCTACAACAACCGCGACGACAAATACAGTGGTAAAGTGCATGTTAAACAAAACATATTTTAGTGAAACAAACTGTATCCACCCACCTCTAGTGTACTCAATGATTAAGCTGCAAACAGAGTAACTGTAGAAAAGTGATAAAGGGTACGACAAATAACGAGAGTACAGATATCCGACGTCCTCCTTCTGTTTCCGGATTTAAAGAGGAAGTCCCTACAATGAACGCACACTTTCAATAATACCATAAAACTTGGTATGTGTTATGCTCAATCATTATTATGAAGATTGTTAATTTGAACATATATCGAGAAATGCCCCTGTGATACAAAATAAATCCATTTCATCAATACTTATAATGTTTGTTCTACAACAAAATATTATCGGTCATTTCCGTTCAAATTTTCCGCGTTTTGTCGATGATCACCCGATCCCTCCATTGTTTAGGTAACAGCTTGTCTCGGAGGTGGTCGGAGAGACGCGAAAAGCGCGAACAGATACGAAACTAAAACCCAACCCGAATAAGACTGAAAAGTCGGGGAATAAAAATCGGGATCGTCGATTCCAAAGACATGGATGTTTTGTCATTTTCAACGTTTATTCGATAGGTTTTCTCTCGACATACTTCTTTTCAGCATATAAACAAATGAGTTTTTGTATACTTTAGGTATTTTTGAAACGCGTCGAATGTAGGGATGTCGCTTTCATAGAGTACTGAACCTTTCTTGTCGGCGAAAGTAGACTATAACTAGGTGCTTACATGGAAAGAGGGCAGCGTAATTGCCAAACGTAAAAAGGGTTGGTAACACAAATTATCACCAAATTGCTTTACCGGGTAGGGTTTTTTTAGGGCGACAACGTCGAGGGTCGATTGCTATTGGATGTAATTTGAATGTATGATGCATGATGTATCGATCACGACAATCCATTTTTAATAGTCATTGGAACACACATGCTGTCGCCAGTCGTATGTGCTATAAAACTTAAAAGCAATCATTTCGTTTCACAACTACTGGTATTTATAAATGTATTTTGGTCCTAATGGCAGGCGGTAGCTTAATGCAGAGCTAAGGGAGCTTTCTGCATTACTGCTGTTCTGTATTAAGCAACCATCTGTTTAAAGAAGCATATGTTCAATAAATGAATGACCGCTTAAGACAGACTCTACTGTATACAGGTACACATCTTGATCAGAATTCCTCCAAAACATTGTGCAACAGCAACCGTGCTAATCCTGTTATTGATTATTGACTTAACCATTTCCTCCATAAATACGCCTTTCTACGCCTCTGCAATAACCACTTAAAACCATTATGATAAATAGAACATTTACTCCTGTGGGAGGAAATGCTCAATTTATCACAATGGTTTCAAACCACAAATTTCTAACATTTTACTTTTCTCGAAAAAATGCTCCTTTGGGTAGATTCATTCAAAGAGGTTGGGTCTAAAAATAGCCTATGGAGGAAAGGGTTAACAAAATTAAACAATTATCTCTGTCATATTACAATAGTTATTCTCCGATAATCATGAGCAATGCATGTGCAAAACGACTCACATCTAAATCGATCTAGTGCAAATATTGGAGTACAGTGCGGCACACATATTTTTCTTTCATTATTCAGATGAGACGTCGAGGATCCAAACTAAATTCCACTGTGGCACTGTTTTTTAAACAGATTCCGAATATATCATTTGAATAGAATTGAAGCAAAAGCTGATTCTTGTAGACGACAGTCGCTCAGAGTGTAAAAGATTAAAACCTAGCAGTCGCGAGCCGCCTGAGGTTTCCGTATCGAACACATACAGTAAAACCCCGCTAATGCGACCACTTAATGAATAAACATGGATGCCTTTATAAGTAGGTGGTTGCTTAATGCAGGACAAAAGTAATGCAGAAAGCTCCTCTAGGAGCTTTCTGCATTACTTTTGTCCTGCATTAAGCTACCACCTGCATCTAGCACCCAGAATTATACCTCTTTTAGGTGGTCGCATTAGCGGAACTTTACTGTATTTGTTTGTGGGTGACGTTTGCAACCTTCAACCCGCTGTGGAAATAGGACGACTTTGAGATTTGGATGACGTCAGTTTTGACTACGTCCGATTCGATGAATGTTTTGAGACACTATATATGGAACCAGTTTGTTTGTAAATGCGAGCCAAGTAGCCAATTATCACTAAGTATTTCAGTTCCTGCCTGCCATATTTACTCAGTATCTAACGATCAGAACTTAAACAATTAATCATTTTCCCCGTGAATATTAATGTAAGAAATTATGACGTCATGAATAGCAATTGTATTAGTCTGTTATATAATAACACATGAGCAAATGGATGTTTAACTATTGTAGAAACTGTAGAATCATGTCTATATTATATCATAAGCAAACGGAGAAGACTCTGATTAGACAGCTCCTACAGAAACCGTCTGATATGGGTCTACTCTGCTTGCAAAGTCGCAGAAATGCATATTTAAGGGTTAATCGGTGTTTCATCTTGGGTCAAAGTGTGAGGTTGTGTATTGCAAGATATGGGCTAATATATAAGGAATAGTGCGCGCATTATGTTTAATTCATACGAAAAGCGCTTTTAACAAAGCATCAGAACTAGTCGGTGAACCATTTAGGAACCTTGACAATTGCCATCTGCATATTGTCCGCCATATGCATGATTATCGCAGATATTTCTTTAGTTTCAAAGTTTCTATAGTAAAACCCCATTGAAACCATAATTCTAACAAAGTAAGGATTTAAATATTTTTAGGCAGGTGGCTGTTTAAAGCTCCTTGATGAGCTTTCTGCACGACTTTCAACCTGCATTAAGCTGCCACCCTGTCTCCAAGATCAAAAGTTATACATAAATTGGACGTCCGGTTTAGATGGGTTTATTGTATACGGATGTTGATCAATGTTTATTCTGGTCAGGTATCAAATTACCTGGTGCCCCATCTGGGCACAAACTGCTCGAACATATTAGCATAAATTAATTCAAAAACTGCTTTGAGTTAACCCATTACCTCATAGGCTATTTATGGATACAACCTCTTTGAATAAATCTACCGAAAGGGAGCATTAACTAGAGAAAAGGAAAATTTTAGAATTTTGTAGCTTGAAACCATTGTGATAAATAGAGCATTTGCTCCTATAGGAGCAAATGCTCTATTTATCACAATGGTTTCACAAAGTGACTTTTACAGAGTCGTCAAAAGTCGTCAATATGAGGGAATGGGTTAAAAGAATGAATAGAAAATAATGGTGCAGAACAACAGATACATGTGCATACTGAGAAACTAAAATCGCAAATCTCATGTCGTGACCACTCTCTAAAGAGTAGTCACAACAAAGGGTTTGGTGGAAAATTTCTAGAAAATGTCAATTTACGCATCTTATCTGGACCTCTGAATTGTGAATTGCTACACCATCTGCGTGAGTTTGTAAAGATACGATTCATTGGCTGACAAGGATGAAAATGTGCAGCCTTTGATGAAACCCATGATATTGGTGTTAGATGGATCATACCACCACAATTACCCAATTAACTATTTGGACAAAGCTGAATTACATGTACATGTATTTAGACTGGTACCGTTTTGGTAACATTATTTTGGACTAACATAATAATAAATAGGACATATCCTGATCCATTTGCTCTTCCGGGGGTCGTTTGATCTTGGTCTGCACTATTTGCCATGTGTGTATATTTGAATAGTTAAAGTAATAAGGGTACATGCTATACGAGCTATACGAGTACATACAAAGTGACTCTCATTTACTCCTATATATAGTTGAATGCTCAGCCAGCACAATGAGCCTTAGACATTTGATGTTGCTCAGTATTGCTAGAACAGGCCTCTCTTATACCCCACAATCCACGGTAATGGAACTTCATAGTAATTTAAAGAAAAATTGTAATCCGAACTTGAAGCCTACACGTGACCAAGATGATAATGTACGACTTTATGCAAGTATG
The DNA here is from genome assembly GCA_963576725.1 of Azorinus chamasolen. NCBI lineage: Eukaryota > Metazoa > Mollusca > Bivalvia > Cardiida > Solecurtidae > Azorinus > Azorinus chamasolen. Next base: position 56,729,838 of record OY755245.1, on the reverse strand, counting down.
GATCCATGGTAGCTCGTGCAACTAGATACAAATGCCCAAAAGCTGTCTTTATGGGTGTATTTTACCTTCCAATGGACGGACGAAATAAATCAAATTGTTACAAAACTATATTAATTGCTACCATAGTCATACGGTATATATCGAACAAAATATAAACACTTAATACACTCTGTTGTAGTTCCTACTTTGATTATATCATACTCTGTCGCCATTTTATTGATTTTCCATATATAACAGGGATGATTCTGATATTTGCAAACAATGTAGACCAGGTTAATTGCCATACTGATCGCGACATCTGATCAACGTCTTAACTATTTCAAACGGTCTGTGTCAAAATGCTTTTGTACCTGCGATTCCTAATTGATATAAGTGTAGATGCCCAGTAACAATGAAGGTTCCCTGAAGTTTATTTGTGTGTGTCATGCTGTCTATCGGTGTTTTGGTGGTGGTTGCGTCTTGTATGTGGCTTTGCCTGCTTGACTTTACTACTTTTCCATTTAACACCGGATAGTAAAATTCAAAATTCAACAGCAAACCATGTACGCATTTGAAAATGTCTAGGAGAAGAAATCTCCTGTATGGTTTATCTTTAATTGTTTAGCTTAGCACCATACAGGGGCTTAAGCAACAACATTTGGCTCTAAAATAACGAAAAAACAAAACTGAAATGTAATACAAAGATAAACTAAGTATAACAGACTAGAATGTGTGTTCTGAAAGACATTGGCGTTTTAGTTGTAGATACTATGATATGGACAAGAATCTGTAAATCTTGGTTGGAGACGGGTAGGCGGAAGGACATGACAAGTCATTTGAACCATTACTGTTCCTAGAACGTCCGCCAAACATTGATTAACGCGTCACAGCCTCGCAAAGAATGAGTTTAATTCTGATTGGTCAAGACCGGAGACCACACACGTCACATTTCTGTACCTAGGGGTGCCTTCTCATAACTATTGGCCAGTGAAAATAGATCGCCTGACAGCAGCTAGTTACTATGTCAAACCCCTGTTCACGTAATCAAAGCATGGGAGGTCCACTAGTTTGACAGAAAGGGTTATTATTTGCGCCCCGCTTGAGCGAGGAGACTACATGGGTTTACGATTTGTTTGGCTCATGGGAAGAGCAGTTATTTCTGTAACGTTGAAGAAATGGAGAACTTGTTTGGGCAATGTAAATTGTTTATACTGGTCGATTAAGAGTATGAACAATATATCAGAAGTAATGAAATAAAAATAAGTATTTGTTTGTTATCAATACACTATTGATATTAAAATGCTGTACCTCTCAAAGTATACGGTGCAATAGGTTTGCCTTAATGTCTGTGAAAGCATTACACTTTTAATAGTAAAAGGATATCCTACTTTCAGAATATATGTACTTCACAACAGCAGGTGTGAAGTGCTTGTATGGCGGTCGTATAAAGTCGCACAGTACTTCATTCTCAGTGTTGTCATATTTTCTGGTCCTTCGGGATAATTAGTTTTGATGTTATTAGTTTTGAAAATTGAATACTGCTTAAGCCGGTGCTAGGGGATATGTGTAGTGTTGTACATTTAATTACTACATATGCTCAATACAACCGAGTTTACAATTGTCTTTTTGCATTGCTACTTTTGCTTCGAAAGATATCCCACCTTTAGAATATATTATCATATTCATTGAGTCTTACCATATTCACTGATTCATATCATATTGATTGAACGTTTTATTCATGGAGTGCTATCATATTTATTGAGTGTTATCACTTATCATATCCATTAGGTCCTTACCATATCCATTGAGTGTTATCATATCCATTGGGTCCTTACCATATCCACTGAGTGTTATCATATCCATTGGTTCCTTCATGTCATTTGAGTGTTATCATATTCATTAAGTGTTATCATATTCAGTGAATTTTATCCGTCTTATAATATCCATTGAGTGCTTACCATATCCATTGAATGTTATCATATCCATAGAGTGCTTACCATATACATTGAGTGTTATCATATCCATAGAGTGTTACCATACCCACAGAGTGTTATCCGTCTTATCCAAATCATTGATTGTTATCCGTCTTATCATATTCTTTGTGTTTTATCATATTCATTGAGTCTTATCAAATTCATTGGGTGTTATCATATTCATTGAGTGTTATCATATTCATTGAATGTTGTACTAGTCATCATCATATTCATAGGGTCATTAACACATCCATTGACTGTTATCATATTCACTGAATGTTATCATATCCATTCGGTTCATACCATATCTATTGACTGTTATCATATTCATTGAGTGTTATCATATTTATTGAATGTTATAACAGTCATTATCATATTCATTAAGTATTTTCATATCAATTGAGTGCTATATTTTCCCACCTAATCCTACATTTTTACCACTCTTTAAAGTGGTTAGAACATGGGGATTTGGTAGAGAAAGAACGATTGTAATATTTGAATACATACCCATAACTCTGATAAAGTATATATCACACCGTCGCTAAATATGAGAAACTGCCTCTCTTTTTACAAATTCCTTACTAGAGATGGAATTTAAAATCCTACATCTCAAACCCATTCAAGTTTGTGCAGATCATACAAAGGTATTTGCTTCTTCCTAAATGAAAAACAAAATCGAAATAAACTGTCTGTATAATATGTATATTGATCAATCATTTAAAACTGTACTTTCAGAACGAAAAGGTATGGTCACGCTTTCATTTGACTGGCAATATTTAGTTAATAATATGCTAGCATAGCAAACATATGAGCTTGATTGTCTTTAAACTCTGGGGAGCAATACAGTCACGTACAGTAGCAACATCAACGTCTAAAATTGTTTTTATCATATTGTGTAGAGGTGGTAAACGACCGAGTACTGCTATCAAGCAATGGGACAGTGCGATGGACCCCTGGTGATATCTTTTCCATTGTTTGCGTTATGGACACTACGTATTACCCTTTTGACACACAGGTTAAATCTACAATAGCCTCTATCATTTATACAGCCCTTTATAGAATGAAAAATTATTTCTACCCATATGCAAACAAAGTAGACTGGGATGAGAGACTCCTGTTGGAGCCGTCTGGTTAGGGTCTTCTCCGTTTGTTTATGATATAAAATAGATATGCTTCTACAGTTTTTGCTATGGTCAAAATTCCTACGTCCGTATGGTATTATAATAAATAATTTATTTATTTATTTATTATCCCCTGCCAAATGCAGAGGAATTTTATTTTGGGTTTGTCCGTCCGTCCGTCCATCCGTCCACCATCCGTCTTTCCGTCCTTCCGTCGGTCCGGTTTCCCTCCGGTTTCCGTCCGATGTCATATATCTGTAACGGATTGACATAATTCAACGTAACTCAACATGAATATGTGTTATCACTGGGGCATCATTCCCATGTATTACTTTTCCAGATCGCATTTAGGAGTTATTGCCCTTTTATACGCAAAACATACATTTTTCCGTCTGATGCCATATCTCTGTAACGGACTGACAGAATTCAATGAAACTAGTCTTGAGTATTTGTTATCACTGGGGCATCGTTCCCATGTATTACTTTTCCAGGTCACTTGCAGCATTTAGGAATTATTGGCCTTTGATATGCAAAAAATCACATATGTTTTTCCGTCGGATGCCACATCTCTGTAACGGACTGACAGAATCCAATGAAACTAAACATGAATATTTGTTATTTCTGGGGCATTGTTTCCATGTATTACTTTTCCGGATCCCTTGTGGCATTTAGGAGTTACTGCCCTTTATATTAAAAAATGACATTTTTTCCTGTCAAATGCTATACATCTCTGTAACGGATTGATAGAATTTAATGAAACTCAACATGAATATTTGTTATAACTGGGGCATTGATCCCATGTATAGCTTTTCCAGATCGCTTACGGAATTTCGGAGTTATTGCCCATTGCTACTCAAAAATCACATTTTCCCGTACAATGCTATATCTCTGTAACGGATTGACAGAATTCATTGAAACTCAACATGAATATTTGTTATCGCCATGGCATCGTTCCCATGCATTACTTTTCCATGTGGAGTGCGGCTTTGAGGAGTTATACCCCTTTGATACACAAAAATCATACATTTATTGCCCTTATCCCCTGCTGAAAACAGAGGGATACTGTATTGCATTGAATACTGTTTTGCATTAAGTACTTGAATATGCTTTATACAGCTTTCATAATCAAGCAGTGTCAAGATAAAATAGGCCTTATGATTCAAACAGTTCAGAAACAGATCAGCAACCACGTCACCAATGCAACACCCAATCTGATATGTAATGATTCACTATATCACAATAAACTGTATAATTTATACAAACTAAAATTAATGCAAACCGTAGTAGACTGGATCAAATGCCACAGTGGAGACGCGGCAGACAGTCTAGGTATATACATTTTGTAATACAATAAGGCACATTTCCCCCTTGCTGTGGCTCATTCAATTTCAAAAAATGTACGCTATTATAAAAGATTGCCGTAGAAAGCAGTAATTTGGCCCAATATTCATAAAGTTGGTCAAAATATCTGTTTAAGGTATTGGTATGCATCAAAGGCAAGTAAAACATGGTTGAGTATTCCAGGGCTATCATGGCCCTCATGTTTTAAATTGAAAATTGATTATCTAAAGATCCTCCACTACCCCCATTGTTTGCCGTTTTAGTAGGTAGTACCTTTGGCACGGGATATTATTCTATGAATTTGCTTGTGATGATATTATTTTATATAGATATTAATGGAGAAAAGGATTAACACATATTGTTAATTTTAAAAGCAGTTGGTTGCGTAATGCAGAAAGCTATTGTAGGAACTTTCTGCATGACTTTCGTCCATATGCCTTTAACCTTACCTTCATATAAACGCTTTTGATGCCTTTGCAAACAGAGTAGACTCAGACCAGGTGGAGTCTGGTCAGGGTCTGCTCTGTTTGCTCATGGATACATATAGGTATGATTGTACAATTTCTGTCAGGTAAATAATTCCTGTATTCAAGTACCATTATAAAACAAATCAGCCTTGATGCTATGCTATTATTTCTTACTTAAATATTGAACAGGTAAAGGATTAAGACTCAGATTTATACCTCATTTCGGTGATATTATGAGAGACGTTTTACTTTACATGCTGATAAATCTCCCCATCTTACATGTTCATGTATGAATGCTTAACCATTCTCTTGCTGGGTTTTAAAATACAGTTCTCCTTCTTTACCCATGTCCTGTTGTATAATTACATATATCTTCACTGTATACAAGTATTTCGCTGTGCAATCACTGCTGCAGAGTGCACTGGTTGCACAATCAACATGTAAATAGTGCAGACCCTGATGAGACAGCTCCTGCAGGAGCAGTCTCATCAGGGTCTGCACTATTTACAGGTAGGTATATTGACGTGAATAGCAAGCGAAGGGTTGATTTCTATTTGTCAAATTCCAAGGTTAACCTTGAGCCCGCTCAGAAATTTAAAAAAAAAGTTTATTGTGTCGACTGAATTAACAAACTTTGGGTTGCAGACGACAATTAGAAATTTGGCGTCGAAAGTGTTAAAGAGAAACGACAACATGAGTATTTATTAGCTGCACGGTTTACACAAAAACGCATTTTTTTCACGCATCTGCAAACAGAATAGACCCAGATCAGACGACTATAGCAGCCGTCTGATCAGGCTCTGCTCTGTTGGCTAGGGGAATTTGAAAAATATGTTTCTTTACTTTCTAAAATAGCTACAATGATTCACCTTTCGTATTTCATTCTATATATTTTGTCCATGAATATTTTGTAGGTATTGAAAATAGTCTAAATAAAGCACAGGGAAAGAGTTAAAATAGTATGTCACCTGATCTGGTTCTACTCTGTTTATAAAGATATTACAAGGTGTATCTAAAGAGTTGTTAATGTATTTGGCTGTGTAATATTGACATTGAATATTATGTAATTTAATACTATTTATATTCTCTTTCAGGAATGCAGCATGACCCTGTCCATTCCCAACGTGTCATGGAGTGAAGTCGACTTATTCGAAATACCCAGTGAAACTGAGCTACACCTTGTTGCTGAAAACCCAGAATGGCACTTTTTAGACTATAAATCACAAATTATCACGAAGCACAATAATGCTATACATTATAGATTTTTGTTTAAGCGGCGAGCAAGCTTCGTAGTATATACGACTGTCGTTCCTCTTGTTCTGTTGTCTGTTCTTAACGCATGCGTGATTCTAGTTCCGGTAAGCAGTGGCGAGAAAGGTTCAATAGCAATAACTCTATTTTTGTCGTACTGTGTATATCTAACTTCTATCGGCTCGACTCTGCCTCCCAATTCGACAAACATTTCTCTCATATTGCTTTATATGACTATTGTGCAAATATTCAGTGGCTTGGCGATGCTTTATTCGATATTTGAAACAAGCCATTATCTTCACGGCGACCGCATGTCGCTGTTTAACTGCTTCAGTAGCGCGTCTAGACCTTTGAAACGTGAAGGCAAAGAGGGTGACGTTAAAGATGATGATGACTTACAATCAACTGTATCCAGCAATCAACAAGTGCTGAACCCCTTCAAAATCTTAGATCGTTTGATGTTTGTAATTTGTTTACTTTTCAATACCATTGTTATGATAGTTTTTACAGCTGTGACTTTGAAAAGTATCAAGGAAACATTGGACGATCTGCCATTCTATCGTTAGCAGTAAGCGGATATCAAGGTACAAACGACATCATTGACTGTCCAGTCAAAAGAACATATGCTAATAGGCACCTGTATAGTAGATCAAATAGTTACACATATCAGCAAGGAAGCTATTATCATGACAAACATGCCTTTGATATTCTGATATACAATACACCATTTCTCTAACTGTCCAGCTGATGTTTTATAATAGTTGAAGAAAAGCAATAATATGCCAATTAAGCAGATATTCAGTGGCTTGGCTATACTTTATGCGATATTTATTATATATCTACATCTATATATTAATGGCAGCCAAGATTGTCTGTTGTAACACTGTTTCAGCTGCGAATCTAGGTCAATGAAAAATTCAAACAAGAAGAACGACATTAAACATGATGATAGCCAGCCAGAGGATAACTTCAGTGAACAAATGTTAAGTCCCCTAAATCTCCTAGACAATTTGTTTTTATCATTTGTTTTCTCTTGATTATAATAAATTGTTGTAACAGTGTTGCAGTACGTGCTGTAAATAGTATACAAGCACAATATGTGTTTGTGAAACACTATTCCCCCGATATAACCTATGACCGTGATGTATGATATTGACCTTAATAAGTCACTCCTAAAACTGTTCACCTCCATAAGTAGCACATACGTGCCAAGTTTGAAGGATACGTGTTGATTGACGAGAAATTTACCTAACATTTACCCAAAATTTGACATTTGAACTTTACTTATAGAGTTAACCTTAATAAGTCACCATTAACATGTATGCCTCTATAAGTTGCACATGCATGCCAAGTATAAAGCAACCCAACCAACAAACCAACTGACAAAGCAAAACTAATATGCCCCGGGGGCGAAATCATCGGACTAGCAGAGTCAACTTTTATTGGTTAGCATTAACATTTAAACGCCTGACGGGACCTGTATATTTTGAACAGTTTGGATCCAGATGAGACGCCGAGCAATTCGGTGTCTCACCAGGATCCAATCTATATGACACTCGGTCAGTATTTCCTCAAAAGCTGGAAAAAAAATAGATTATTGAAATGCAGACCAACACCCTGGAATTTCGTATCCTTATTGGTTAATAGCACAGGGACGACGTAGAACTAAATTCCGTAATATGAAATACAAATACTCTAATCTATACGTATGAGATGGTGTATATGAATATAGTTGCATTTATATAGTAAAGATTAATAAGAGGATTGACACACGTTTTTCAGTGTTTGTTTTGTGTATAAATTAACCCTTTCAACACTGAATTGCTTACAAATTCACAAAGGTCAAGTTAGGAATATATTTTCAGGAGAGCAAATTTACTTAAATGATAGCCTCCGTCAAACAAGTGCTTACCTCTGTATTGTAGGCAGACTTAAGAGCCATCCCTCTGGTGTTCCAAAGGCATACAAGGCGTTATTTGTTTTTGCAAACATGGCCACATTTCTTTGTGGTCCTGGACATGTACTCAAATTTCATACTAAAACTTGAAGCCGTTTCTGAGAAAATGGACAAACATGTTTTGGCTAACGAATGACCACACATCTGGTGTTCCGATGTCAATGTGAATGAAACTTGCAGGGTGGTATTTCCGCATAAAACTACTAATTTATACAGCGTTTCATAGAAATCTCCAAACCGTTCTGACCTATAAGACACCATTCATTTCGGTCTACACTGTTTTGCAGATCACATACGTGAATCATGACCCGTACTGAAAGCTTGAAACGTAATAGTTGATCATCGCTGTAGGACAAAATAAACATTTAGGCATTGCAAACAATGTACACCCAGATCCGCCGCCATGTTTAATACAATAGCACAATAAGCCCTTTGGGATACCAGGGACAAGGTTGTTAAGTCGCGGCTTGTGTTGTTATATTTTCTGGTCCTTCGAGATCATTATTTTTGGTGTTAAATGTTTTTAAAATTAAATACTGCTTAAGCAGGTGCAAGGGGACGTCAGGAGTTTTGCACTTTTAATTACTAATCATGAACAGACTCAATAAAACCGAGTCTGTAATTGTCTCTTCGCATCGTTACTTTTGCATTCGAAGGATCTCCACCTGTTAGAATATTTAAAACGTGGGTTGTTGTAAATTTGCACTGTTTGCAAAACCTGGATAGATGGTTATGGTAAATCGAACCACAACTGTACCAGTAGTCAGGACTGGGTGGTTGGTAGTTAGCGGTTGATATATTGCCATCTATGGCTACATGAATGCCTGAAATATCTGAAACTCCGAGCACGCAAAGATGTGTATTTAGCAAGTATCATGCTGCAAAAATAGTGTCAGTATGTAATCTGGAACATTTTTAATTTATTACCACTTTGGTTGAGCTCTTGAGTGTCAAATAGTTTGGATCTGGATAAGACGGCGAGTTTCTGGTCGTGTTATTAGGATCCAAGTTTTTGCAAAGTCGGGTTAAGCTAATTGTTTGGCATGATTAGTGTTAAAAATTAGCTATTTGTGCGGCTACACTTTCAGATCTTAGTTAGCTATGTGTGTGGCTATGCAATCAGATCTTAGTTTGCTGTTTGTGTGGCTATACATTCTCATATTAATTTGCTATATGTGTGGTTATATACTTTCAGATCTTGGTTTGTTATTTGTGTGGCTATACACTCAGACCTTAGTTCTTAGTCGGCTATGTGTGTGGCTATACATTCAGATCTTAGGTTCATACGTGTGCGATTTATACATTCTGATCTTAGTTTGTTATTTTTGTGGCTATAGATTCAAATATTAGTTTGCTATTAGTTTGGCCATGTATTCAGTGTCATTTATGTAAGACATGCGGATAGGGATAGTAATTAATTAAAAAATAAAAAAAACTAATTGGCAAATTAACAAATGGAATGTCCCGACCTGTATTCCGAATGCGCAATGTTGTTAAAATATCACCATATACATGTGCTGACATATGGCGTGTTAAAGAATCAGGCAATCAAACAGTGTTCTGTATAATGGACGTATCAGGCCTTGATGACAATATAGTAAAACCTCTTCTTAAACTACCATTTCAATTTAATATAAATACCGGGCTGATAAAGACAGGTGACAGCTAAATAAAGGGTTATATCCATAAGTTCTCATAACAGCTTTCTGTGTGGTTTTCAACCTGCCTTAATCAGCCCACCTGCATAAAAAGATATATTTATTTCTTTAGTTAATATATTCTGAAAATGGGTGATCCTTCGAAAGCAAAAGTAAAAATGCAAAATTAGAAAATTTCATTCTCGGTTTTATTGAGTCTGTTCATGAGTAGTAATTGAAACTGCAACAATACTCACGCCCCTAGCACCGGCTTAAGCAGTATTCAATTTTCAAAACAAATAACATCAAGACTAATGATCCCGAAGGACCAGAAAATAAAACAACACTGAGAATGAACGGGGCGACTCTTTCGCCATAGGCGAATCCGTGATTACCTTGCAATAGTTTGGACCCAGAGATGACGTGTGGCGTAATCAACAACTTAACCTCTATGTTTTCTACATGTTTTATTCTTCATATCGTGATCTCTTACATACATGGTCTCTCTAGTCCACCCCCTTTCAACTACCTCTCTCCAGTTATATACACACTGACTCTGACAAACATGTATACTCAATGTCTAGACTTATTTGACAGCTGAACTATACAACGCAAACATTTCTCGTGGCAAGCAATGTTACTGCATTGTACGAGAACGACGATGAATTATCAGGATGGTGAATTTATCTTATTAAGCGTACTACAAAGCAATGAAAAAGACATGATTTGCATTTTGCAAATATCTTGGATACAGACAAAACGCCGAGAAATTTAGCGTATTATCAAGATACATGCTGCTTGACACTTGCACAATAGCTAACAGCTTTTCGAATGGGAATTAAAATTGTACTAGAATTAACCCTTTCACCGAAGCAGTCGCATAAATGCACCATGACAAATAGTGCAGTCCCAGATCAGGGACTCCACTATTTGTCTCAATTTCTTTTTCTATATATGTGCTTTATTCCTTTGAAATTTGCATTTATTTTTCTCATTTCCCTTTTTTACGGATTGATTTAACAAACTTGGATTGCAGACGACAATTAGAAATTTGGCGCCGAAAGTGTTAAATTTGAGCAGACATATATTTTCACAGTGGGTTGAGAATTAAAATGTAAGTCATTCACTGCGTGGATTTTTAAGAAATGCCACTGTACGAATATCGCGTACATTACTTTTTCATCAATGCTCGTTTTGCACATACAATGTTTTACCCTTTATCCCATATATGTGCCGTTATGTGCCTTTGCAAACAGGGTAGACCGAGATCAGACTGTTCCTAGGAGTCGCTTGATCAGGATTTGCACTGTTTAATTTTTATATAAAATAGAAAGGTGTCTAAAGTTCTGTCAAGATAAAAAATACTTTATTCATAGAAAAAAATACATTCATGTGTCATTAGGTCTATTTCTTGCATGCATATTCATGGAGTAAAGGGATAAAAATATAGTCCAAGTGTCAAACTCCATTGATGTATTTCTACGAGGATATCAGAATCAAAGTATCTATCAGCCGGGCTTAGTTTCCGCGACATCGTGTGTCAATAAAAAGTACTAGGACACACTTGCCAAAGTAAATAAAAGAGCTTTTAGTAAATGAAACATTTTTCGCATAATACTTAGCTATCAGTTTATGTTCGTTTGTTTTGACATTGCTGTTGTTTATCTTAAAATATTGCCCATTTTTCAAATACAGAGAATCAAGAGAATATGTATTGTTACATTAGAACTAATGGTTTGCCGGGTCAATTCTAATTATATAAATGGTAATGTTTCCACGCCATTTTATGTACACAATCAAATATTTATAACATGTTTAATTACGATTGAACTATATTACAACTACTTAACCCCAGACTAGCCTAAGAGCACCATGTTTGATTATGTAGACTGTTCAACGATTAACCCTTCTAAATGCAGGAGACGAATGTACTGGGATCTGCAAATAGTGTAGCTCCTGATCAAAGGGCTACCATAGGAGACTGTTATTTGTCAGTCAAAATCCTCATGCAACTTTAAACCTTTCATAGTACTTAATACTCTTTGGGCCTATGCTGATGGTCCATTCCATTTGAATATTCAGTATCCCAATTCCATGATTCTGTTAAAAGTATTATACAGTCAAAGAAGAAGTCCCTACAAACAAGGCTTATTTTCAATAACATCATAAAACTTGGTATTTGTTATGTTCGATCATTATTACATATATGAAGATTGTCAATTTGAATTTAAATCCGAAAATGCCCCTGTGTACAACATAGACCGTTTTCATCGATACTTATAAGTTTTGTTCCACATCAAACTATTGTCCATAAATACTTAAACTGCTCTGATCTAATATTTCGACCACTAAGGGCCTTTATCAAATATTATCATGTCAAAATACACGTCACATTTTTGTTACATGCATTCAGCCATAAAATCAAAGGGAATAATGTTGATCCAGCGTCGTCATGGTGACATTGGGTTGTTTTTTAAAATGTCATGACGTCATCAAAATGACGTCATCAAATGACGGCATGGGTGCAACGACGTAATGCATGCATTAGCGCATTATCCTCTTTGATGTTACAGCCAAATGGTCTGTACGTTCTCAGCCTCCATATCCAATCAGTTTCATGGATCTGTCTTTCAGTTCTACATGCATGGAACATCCGTTTCAAAACTACAAATCTCACATCATCACTGCTATGACCACCGATTCCAAAATGTCTGTTTATTGGCTTCTCTCTCTCATGCCTCACATCACTCAAATGTTCTTTCATTCTCTCCCGAATTTCTCTCTCAGTTTCACCGACATACACCATTATATCGCATTTACTGCATTTAATTGCATATACTACATTTCTTTCTCTACAGTAAATATTGTTAGACACATTGTAAACTGGTTGCCTATTTGTGTCACTTATACTTGACATTTCAAGAATACTGCAAGTAGCACAACCCCCCTGTGAACAGACTGTATTGCTTGGTCTAACAATCCTGTTAGTTTTTGAATGCACCAGTGTGTCACATAGATATTTATCACGTCTGAATGCTACGATTGGCAGTTGTTGGAATACTTCTTAAACCGGTCTGATTGATGCAAAACTTTTGAATGTTTTTTTACAATGTAATGTATATTTGGTAGCAGATTTGAATACGCCAAAACTATAGGGACACTATTCATTTTCCTATTAGATCTAACTGTTTGTTTCTTTACTAATGTGGCAGATCTGTCAAGTTTATCCTCCCTTACCAACTGATTTTCTATCATCCTGCCACTATAGCCTCTCTTCCTTAACTGACCCTTGAGTTTATTTCTTTCTCTAATATAGTCCGATTCTCTTTGATGCTATGTTTTACATGTTGTCCTGTGTTCACCGTCGTATATGTTGTGGGTAAGTCCAGCGGGGATACCTTTATTTACAATATTTGTAAAGCTAGGGTGACTTTGAGAGAAGTGTGAGTTTAGGACGTCCGTAAACCGGTTTAAACCCCCAGTGGTGTTTTTGCTGCTGACCGTGCCAAGGCGGTACTCTCTGTGTCACCCTTCCTTTTGTTTGCCTTGCGTCTTTGTGCTTGTGGTTTGTTCATGTTGTGGAACGTTTGTCCCTGTTTCTTGTGTGTCTTTTGGTGTTTTCTGTGTTCATTTCGTGTGTGTGTGTGCGTTTGGGTGTGTGGTTGTGTGTGTGTGTGTGTGTGTGTGTGTGTGTGTGTGTGTGTGTGTGTGTATGTGTGTGTGTGTGTGTGTGTGTGTGTGTGTGTGTGTGTGTGTGTGTGTGTGTGTGTGTGTGTGTGTGTGTGTGTGTGTGTGTGTGTGTGTGTGTGTGTGTGTGTGTGTGTGTGTGTGTGTGTGTGTGTGTGTGTGTGTGTGTGTGTGTGTGTGTGTGTGTGTGTGTGTGTGTGTGTGTGTGTGTGTGTGTGTGTGTGTGTGTGTGTGTGTGTGTGTGTGTGTGTGTGTCATGCTGTCTATCGGTGTTTTGGTGGTGGTTGCGTATAGCATGTGGCTTTGCCTGCTTGACTTTACTACTTTTCCATACTAACATTCCACTAGATGTTGAAATGAGTAAATAAATACAAATTTAATTTTAAATGGCAATTTATTACTATTTGTCTAATACTCTGGCATTACCTTTGTCATTAATTAAATAAAAAAATTACTGACAGGTCTGGTAATATCATGCGTTAAATGGCTTTTAGCCGTCAGTTTGTATTAAACCTCTAAAATTGTCTTCTGCTTCATCTTGTGAAGATTAATTCTGATTTAGACTGAAACTCATCTAATATTATATATGTTCTTACATGAAATGCGCCACGTTGTGGCATTTCCAATCACTACAGCCGTCAGTTTGTATTAAACCTCTAAAATTGTCTTCTGCTTCATCTTTTCATGTTCCCTCTTCGGACATTAGTAACATTTTCATAATGGACCTAAAATCGTTTTGTCTCCTTTAAAGCAATCTATCATTCGTTCTGGTAAAGTCCATCTAAATTCACATTATTTGAACAAAAGACATAGGGTGTATCCAATAATTACTAAGTGCAATAGTAAGAGGTGTATGTGTTGCAATTTCATTTCTACTAGATCAACAATTAAATCTCTTGTTAATGGTAGAGTGTTTAGTGTGAAGATTAATTCTGATTTAGACTGAAACTCATCTAATATTATATATGTTCTTACATGAAATGCGCCACGTTGTGGCATTCAATATGTAGGTCAGACAGGACGTTCTTTAAAAACTAGGTTTCGTGAACACAGTTACCATTGCCGGATCAAAAAAGTACGCAATTTTCTTTACCAGCATTTTCGTCATACAGGACATTCTTTCAAATATGTTTCGGTTCAACCAGTAGAACAAATTTATTATGATTCTTAAACTACTGGTAGTTTAAAATCTAAAGCTCGTTTCATCACAGAGCTAGACTGGATAAAGAAATTACAAACACCTTTTCCTTTAGGCCTTAATGATAACATTTTCCAAAGCGGCAATATTTCTAAAGATCCAAGTATCGATATTTTCTCTATATTTTCTATTCGAAAACGTAAAAGTAGATCACATGGCAGACGTAGAAATGGTAATATTAAGCGTAAATTACGTCGTAATATGTCTATTCATGATTTACATACTATTCTAAAACAAACTGGTAAACATTCTATGTTATCTTGTTAATCGTCTTTACCATTTTCCTGTCTTAAGTCAATAGACGAAGAGGCTGATAAAATCTATATGCGTACAGATCCGTTAATTAATACTGCCTCACTTATACAAAGTTACACACAGCATGTTCTTCGTCCACGTATTGATAAAGAATCTGAACATAAAAGACATTTTCTGAAACTTCAGTTCCTAAATAAAGGTATCGATTTTATTGATATTCAAAGTATATTTCGTGATAAGAATGTAATCGAGGCTATTCCCAAATATTTCATCAACTCTGAATCACCAATCATCTGTTATAAATATAATAAACCTATTAGAAATGTTATTTTGAACTACAATAAAATTGTCTCTGACTTAAATATTGATGTTAATACCCCTATTTCTTGAGATTGTAGCATTTCTAGCTTTTGCTATAAACCAGTTGGTCATGTCATTACTGGTAATTTTGATATCATTAAGGATAAACGTCTCAGGACCCTCCTAACTAAAGGACCTAAATATAGATTACCTTCCCTTATTGATTTTGACGCTTGTCGAACTCATATTGCGGAAGCTATTCAAGAATTCTGCATCAAATGGTGTCGACGAGAACATGCTGATGTTAATGCCCTTTCGGATTGGAAGAAATGTATTTTCGATATTATTGATACACGAATAACTTTTTACAAATCAAATAACCATCTTTTACCACCTCGACCTAGAGTTACATTTCGCTACTTGAAGAAAAACATTTCTAATTTTCATTCAGATTATGTTCTTGTTCCTGCTGACAAGGCATCAAACAATGTAATCATTATTTGAAGATTGTATTATGTTGATGTTTTAAAGAAGGAACTAACTGATTCAAAAACTTATATAACAGTTCAAACACCTGAAAAAGATATAGTCTCGGAACATGTAAAAATGTGCAATGATTTTAAGTCTGGTCCTAACATAAAACAACATAAACTTTCTACTTTGTACTGGATTCCGAAACTACATAAAACCCCTTATAAGTCGCGTTTTATTGCCAACTCCAGCTGTTGTACCACTACTAAATTATCTATACTTTTGACGTCCTGTCTTACTACGATCAAAGAACATGTTAAACGCTACTGTGATAAAATATATGAAAATTCTGGTATTAATGTTTTTTGGTCCATAAAAAATTCAAATGATGTTTTAACAAAACTTGAAAATGAACAGTATAACATTTCTTTACTGAGCTCTTATGATTTCTCTACACTCTATACTACTCTACCTCACCATCTTATAAAGGATAGACTTATTAAATTAATAGAAAAAACCTTTGCCAGAGAAAACAAAATGTTCATTGCTTGTAATGTTCAACGTTCATTCTTTTCGAATTCAGAAGTTGAACATTACACAATGTGGACTTGCCTTGATGTTTGTAGATCTCTTACCTTTCTTTTAGATAATATATTTGTGCGTTATGGAGATACCATATATCGTCAAGTTGTTGGTATACCCATGGGTACAAATTGTGCCCCTCTTGATGCAGATTTGTTTTTGTATTGCTACGAGAGGGATTTTATGCTTAGCTTAAAACCTGATACACAGACCGATATTGTTAATGCTTTTAATAAAACTTCAAGGTATTTAGACGATATTTTGAATTTAGATAATCCTTATTTTGATACTATGGTTTCTTCAATCTACTCAAAAGAACTGTCTTTAAACAAAGCTAATCAATCTGACATTAATGCTTCATTTTTAGATTTGAATCTTTCAATTACAAATGATAAAGTTTCGTCCAAAGTATACGATAAAAGAGAAGATTTTAATTTTAAAATTGTTAACTATCCTTTTCTAGATGGGGATGTGCCACGTTCTACATCTTATGGTGTTTATATTTCTCAACTTATTAGGTTTGCCCGAGCCTGTTCTTTGCTTGAAGATTTTAACAGACGTAATTTAGTTATAACTGATAAACTTCTTAAGCAAGGTTACAGATATCACAAACTTCGGAAAACCTTTTCTATATTTTATTATCGAAATTTACCTCTCATTAGTAAATATAATTGCAATCTACGGACGTTACTGCGACAAGGCATTTCTCAACCAGAATTTTATGGGGATGTTATCTACAAACTTAGGAAAATTCGGGGTCATATCCATTTTCATGATTTGTTTATAAAACGCATTAAAAAATTTAAAAAGAAAGGTTATGATCCTATTATATTGCAACACACTGCATGTTTGGTTATCGACCCTTTTACAGTCGGTAGCTACGCTTCCCTCTTTGCTTGCGCGATGACAGGCCGAGGGTAGTACTCTATGATGGTATACTCTTAAACTTGGATACAGGAGGAGCTTACCAGACTCATGTATTATTTTTTCCCTGTCGTGCCCTTAACGGCTTACCTGCAGGTGCTCTGACTTCAGCAAAGTCATTGAGTACATATTTGACGGATTGTCACAGTTATTATGCTATGTTTTACATGTTGTCCTGTGTTCACCGTCGTCTATGTTGTGGGTAAGTCCAGCGGGGATACCTTTATTTGCAATATTTGTAAAGCTAGGGTGACTTTGAGAGAAGTGTGAGGTTAGGACGTCCGTAAACCGGTTTAAACCCCCAGTGGTGTTTTTGCTGCTGACCGTGCCAATGCGGTACTCTCTTTGTCACCCTTCCTTTTGTTTGCCTTGCGTCTTTTTGCTTGTGGTTTGTTCATGTTGTGGAACGTTTGTCCCTGTTTCTTGTGTGTCTTTTGGTGTTTTCTGTGTTCATTTCGTATGTGTGTGTGCGTGTGCGTTTGGGTGTCTGGTTGTGTGTGTGTGTGTCATGCTGTCTATCGGTGTTTTGGTGGTGGTTGCGTCTTGCATGTGGCTTTGCCTGCTTGACTTTACTACTTTTCCATTGAAATAGAAAATCTACTTTCATCATTCTAAGTAAATACAGAATTAAATAATTGAATTCAGAACATTGATTTTAGGTCCTTTGCACTTGTTTTAACCTCTCAGTGTGTCAGATGTTAATAAGACATTTTCAAAAACAAATGTAGTGTAAGCCTTTTATCTGCGTACCGGTATGCACTGTAACACATACAAGAAGATATTGTGGAAGTAATCCATCCTTTTTACCTGATAGAAAATCGGGTCTAAATAGATTGAGGTTTCATTCTTGACATAATCACGTAACGTTAGTTAACAGAGCCAAACATCGTCAATCTTGAAGAAATAATGACGATGTGAAAAAAAACAAGTTCTTCAAATTGAGTAGCGAGAGAAAATGTTTAGATATTCGCTGAGATTCGATCCGCGAAAACCCATTATTATTTAGTTTTGTTAATGCTATGAGCGACCGGAAGTTAATTACATAAGCGAGTTTGGTTCCAAATCTCGCACCATTGAAGCGGTAATTAATCCAATTTATAGTCAACTGAAACAATCACACACGATAGGCGGAGCTTACATCTAGATTCACTGACCAGTGCGTGTGTTATTGGTTGGGATTACGTATGGAAAAGTCTTGCTCTGCGGGAATCGGAGATTAAACATTTCGACGAACAAGTGTCAGTCATACATCACTTGGGCGGAGATTTAAATGACTTGATAGCCAACACATGACCAGAGTCAGTGGTTGACACGCTCTATGGGTTAACAACAGGACACGCGTCAGAAAACACACTCCAGAATAATTGTATGTAACTCTGGGAAATTAACATGTCATTATTAATTGCCCTACGTTCTAGAGTATCTGTTATAGCCGGGCTATTGATCTTTGCTTTTACTCTTAGCCCGGCGGGCTTGTTTTGAAATTCATTAACAACGACAATATTTTCTGGTAGCCCGCGGGCTCCGGGCAATGGATTTGTCGGACACTGCGCCTGTCTAATAACTCTTGTTTGTGTTAGAGTTGTATCGATTTCACTATATTTATCATATATACCTTGTATTTGATCAACACAATCATCTACACCACTTAATTTATTACCAGGTAGGCATTCAATAGGACGACACTGGTGAGAGACGACGTGTTTATTGGATGTAATTTGCTAAAACGTTATAATCATACCCGTATATTTCGTAATTGTCATCGGAACCTGTTACTACTTGGTGCTGTTGCCACTCCTTTTTTGTTTTATAAAACCATAAAGCAATCATTTCGTTTCACAACTGCTAAGTATCACAACTACGAGTATACGTGTATGCTATTGTTATCAGATAATCATCCGCCAACAAAACAGTGCTTGTGAAAGTCCAGATGAATGACGAGTGTTCTCTGACCATGCCTTACATGAAAGACTAGGACTACCGCGCTGTTACAAATACTAACCCTTCTCCCGCTTGCCGCGATCAGACTCGCATTTTCACGTATCTTGGTTCAGGTGAGACGCCTAATTCAGCGTCTCATTAGAGTCCAAGCTGTTTGACACTCGGTCAATAGTTTCTCTAAATATTGTTCTACTTGGAAGTAGTCAGTGCACCATATCCAAATTTGAGTAGGCATGTTTTTGTACATCGGGGATATGGTTTAATTGTGACTTTTGTGGACTGATGGGTAATTTATATGGGTAAACACATGCCGGTATTGCTCGATGTGCCAGAGTAGTTCTAATAGAGATTTGTGAACCTATACGAGATTTACTGGAAATACTCTGTGAAATATTAAGTATTTATTACCCTTGGCATGTGTCACTTTTCAAATTCTTTCCTGATAGTGACCAGTTTGTATCTTGGACACATATGGATCCACACTGATTTTTATATAATAGCACAAACTAATTCCAAAACTGTTTTAAGTTAAAAAAAAAAAGAGAATAGGAAATGATTTATATTAAATGACTTAATATGCTTATAATAGATATTACTCTACAACTTCTACCTAAACAAAACTTTCACATACGTACGTACAGCTCATTCATATGTACAATGACTTTATTTCTTACAAGAATATTCAACAGGGAAAGGAACAAATAAAGCAGAATATGTCTTAAGCGGTCATTTTTTATTGAACATGGGGATCTTAAAAATGAAGTGGTTGCTTAATGCCGGGTAAAAGTGGTGCAGAAAACCCTTACAGGAGCTGTATCACATTAGCTACCACCTGCTTCTGAAATCAAGACTTAGACTGACTGCTTTGTAATTGCCTCTTAATACAGGTTCTACTGTAGATAGTTGACTTCTTGACAAAACACAATGGACCTCAGAGTTATCATATTACTGAGTGTTGCTGCAACAAGCTTCGCTTACATCCCTCAGTCCACGGTATTGGAACTCTACCGTAATCTAACGAAAGACTACAATCCGAACATAAAGCCAACACGTGACCAAAGTGATATAGTACCAGTCTATGCATTGGGGGTTCCATGGTGGCTGTTGGAACTGGATACAACTACCCAGAAATTGTCTATATTTCTATACTTTTCAATCTTATGGACGGATGAATTTCTTACTTGGAACGTCACAGAGTACGATGGGGTAGAAGAACTTATATTAAAATGTGATGACATTTGGCATCCTAGTTTTGATATAAACATGCTTCACAGTAAACAGAGGCCTCTAGGTAAGTCACTTTGCCCTGGGGTTAACCCTACCCTTCTATGATAAAAATAATGTCTGCTTAAAGTTTTTACTGCTTCCAATTCGCCAAGGCTTTTAGGAAAGTACAGATCTAGACCTAGTGTCTAAATTTGGATCCTGATGCGACGCGAGTTATTCAGCGTTTCATCTGGGTCCAAGCTATAGTTATGCAAACATGTGTGCAAATGTGAAGAGAGCGATAAGGATTTCCATTCCCTTCACATAAAGGCGTTTTCACGCATTTGCAAAGAGGGTACATGCAGATCCAGATCAAACGACTCCTAGAGGAGTCGTTTTATCATGATCTGCTCTGTTTGCCTATGATATAATATAGATCAGATTCTAAATGGGCAAAATTTTATGTGTTCATGTGTAACTATAAAACTTAATTTAATTAGAATTCACAATATCATTATTTCCAACGATATTATCAGTCGCCATTTTGTTTTTTATAAGTGTTGCCGCTGTCCCCGGAAAGGGGGTTATCTGATATTTGCAATTAGTGTAGACTTGTAAGTTGATATAGGCACGGCATTTTATCAATATCTGCCATGTTTCATTCCGCTTGTGACAAACTGTTTTGTTTACTTATTAAATAACACTGTTTAAAGAACGTTAATCCTTTCTGTCATAGTAACGCCCTTGAAAGAGGAAGTCCCTACATTGAACGCATATTTTCAATAATATCATAAAACTTGGTATTTTGTATGCTCAATAATCACCAATACCTATAAGTTTTGTTCTACAACAAGGTATTATCGGCCTTTTCCGCTCTTTCGCCGTTTTGCCGATGATCACCCGATCCCTCCATTGTTTTTGTAACAGCTTTGCTCGGAAGTGATTAGAGGACGCCAATAGCGCGAACAGATACGAAACTAAAAACCTTTATCGTTTTCAACGTTTATTGGACAGATTTTCCTTTAACGCATTTGCATACAGGGTATAACCATATCAGATAGCTCTGACTAGTGTCAGCTCTGTTTGATTAGGTAATATAGATCTGATTCTACAGGCCCTGCCACGGTCATAATGTCTGCGTTAATATGCCGTAATTAAAAGTCCTCTAATTACTATTCATTGTTTTATTATTCCTCCATGAATATTCATGAAGCTATTGGTGAAAGCAGTGTTGTGATTCCACTGGGGGTTTCTACCTTGACAAGACGTTTCAGTAAGGCAGCTAATCTACTTCTGCAGTGTTTGAAAAGTAATGGACGTACTTGTCCAAAGACACCGATCATATGGTCATACTAGTCTTGTATGTGTTACCCTTGCAAGAAATAACGACGTCATGAATATCCATTAGATTCATTTTTAAAATGGCATATGGTATCACGGTACAAAATTTATAACATAATGTATATTGTGTACCAAATTTAACCCTTTCGCTGCCAATGTTTTGTCGCCTGCAACCTTTGTCGTCTGCTGCAATTTTCCATATTTATTAGTCCCCCACAGGTTACCGGTTGGGGAACTATAGGTTTGCTGGATTCCGTCCGTCTGTCCGTCCGTCTGTCCGTCCGTCAATCTGTCTGTCACGCTTCGTGTCCGGGCCAAATCTCCTACAAAGTTATGCCAAATTCATTATAACTTCACACATCGAAGGAGCATGATATACCATGGTCAACCACACCATGGGTGGGTGGGGTGGGGAGAGTGGAGGTTTTTTTCAGTCCGGTGGGGGACTCATGTCTTGCATAGCAATACAACATGTCCTTGTTTTTCTTCATGTTTTTTTCAAGAAACAGTCACAGTAACAAACAGTTTGGATCCTAATGAGACGCCGAGTTACTCGGCGTCTCATCTGGATCCAGACTGTTTGCATAGGTCATCACAGATGCGACATTGGCAGCGAAAGGGTTAAACATTAATCTCAGCTGAATTCGATTATCGGCAAAGTCTGACATGTAGGTAAAAATATGTAATATCTTTATTTGTAAACAAAAATAATATTTTACCAGTTTTACACTCTAGAGACTTTCTTTTTGAAGAGTCCCTTTACAACATAAATAATGTGTATGGTCATAGAAATATCGATTATGTGAAAATCCGGTTCACTAAGTTTGTAATTATGTGGCTTTGATTTACCAAAATAGAAAGTTTAACATGTTTCATGTAAGATGCATAAATTAGAACATTTTGAAAAGATAACTTCTCTATTTCTCCACCAAATACTATGCTGTGACCACTCTCCAAGTGCCGATTCTAAAGAGTGGTCATAACATAAGGATTGGTGGAGAAATGACGAATCCTTTTGCAATTGGCAATCACGCTGGCCTCTTTGCATGTACACCGACAAGAAAGGTTTAGTACTCTATGAAGGCGACCTCTTAAATCCAGAAACGGAAGGAGGACTTCGGATATCTGTACTATTTCGTTTTTGTAGTACCCTTTATTACTTTTCTACAGTTACGCTGTTTGCAGCTCAATCATTGAGTACACTAGCGATAGGTGGATACAATTTGTTCACTTAAATGTTTTCGTTATACATGCACTTTACCACTGTATTTGCTGTCGCGGTTGTTGTAGATTAGTCGGAGAGAGGATACGTTTATTTACACTGTTTGTCTTTTAGGGTGGGGATGGAATAAGTGTTAGGTTGGGCGCCCAAAAACCGGTTTAACCCCCCCCCCCAGTGACTTTTGTCACTGACCGTTCCAAGGAGGTACTTCCATCTTCCCCCAATTGTATGTTTGTTTTGTCTTTGTGCGTCTCTTGATGTTTTTATAGTTATGTACATTTGCTGTTTCCTTGTGTTGCTGTTCGGGCGACTGTTTGTTCTGTATGTGGTATCATATTTGAAGCAATGTGTCTAATGGCAAGTTTTACTGTAGACGAAGGCGTAGCAGTAAGTCTAGGGTTATATACATTTCATCATTCAAAATGTGCATCAAACAATCATTACATTATAGATAAAAAAAAATCACGAAGCACTCAAAATTAGCGTTAAAGATTAATCAATTCCAATCGTCCGTTCGCTGTTTTTGTCCTCCGTCTACAATTTGTTTAAACGTTTGCTTCTATAGCTATTGAGCAATTTTCATCAAACTAAGAAACCATATGTATGGCCCAAGAAATAAAGTGATAGTCTCTACTTGCAACATGTTTTAACAATACCTAACAGTTGCATTAATCAGTTGTGTATATGCTGAAAAGAAGTACAAATGTATATCGAAAGGAAACCAATCGCGTTTTAATTTAGTTAACTGTTCGACCAATACAATGCCTATAATATTTTGTTATAGAACAAAAACTATAAGTATCGTTGAAAACGGTTTGGGCATTTTTCAAATTGATGATATTCATAACAATGGCTGAACATAACAAATATCAAGTTGTACTATATTATTGAAAATATGCGTTCATTGTAGGGACTTCCTTTTTAAATCTGGTTCGATAATCAGCTAATTGGAATCAGCAGGTACAGAATTGTATGCCATTGAATTTGTACTGAGTTTGTTTGCACTATAGCACTTTCAAGTTCTAACCGATCCTAATTATATTTAAATTATATTTTAACTATAAGATCATAAACCAGTTTCGATTTGGCCCATGTCACTGTTTGGCTAGAGTTACGCTGAACTCTTACCACGCTGACTTTTCAAATAGACTGTTCCAAAATTCAAAAAGGCCAATCTTATGGTAAATATATATTTAGTTTCCTAAAGAAAAGTGTAATATGATACACAGTGTAGAACCTTGTGATCGAGTCCTCTAGAAATCTTCTCATCTGAGTCTATACTGTTTGTAAGGGCATTAGTGACTCCTGTGCCGCACTGGAAGCGTTAAATGGAAGCCATTTATTCCATAGAGAACGCATTTGTGACAGAGTAGACTCAGACCAGATGTGTCTGAGCAGGGTCTGGTCTGTTTGATTATGAACTAATATAAAGCTGATCCTACAATTTCTACCATGGCCAAAACATTTGGTGTTCATAATAAAATATTATCTATTTGGTATATATAATTTAATTGTTTTTTCATGAATATTAATGGAGCAAAGATTTAAAACAAGTTACGAATTAGAGGTAGTCAACCCTCACCAGCTCCTAATTCAAGCAGATATTCTTCTAATCACAGAGTGGTAAGGGGTATAATGTCAATTATACATTGCGATGAATTTCATAAAATGCTATTAGACGAATAACTGCACGAATATGGCACATATTAAGATCGAGCATAAATTATAGCGGTATTGGAGCAAAGGAGCTTTGGTTAACCCTTTTACTCATATAAACGCTTTTTACGCCTTTGAAAGCAGAGTAGATCCAGATCAGAAACTGTAGGATCTGTTTATGACATGTTCTGGCTCTGCTCTGTTTACTTGTAGCATATAATATACAGTAATATTCTACAGTTTCTGTGATTGCCAAACTTTCCTGTGTTCATCTGCCGTTGTGAAAAATTATCTTATCAATATTCGTGATGTCCATATTTCTGACATTAATATTCATAGAGTAATGGGTAAAAACACAGAGACCTCTTTCAATCTCTAATCGTTTATCTATATATACCAGAGCCAGTCTATGACATCTAAATGAGCCAACTTTGACATCGATTGTCTATACAACATTCTAGAATCAACTCGTCAAAGTAAATAAAAATGCTTTTAATTCATAAACTAGATAGCATTCAGTTTCTGTTCGTTTGTTTTGACATTACTATTGATTATCTAAAAGCATTGCCTATTGTTCAGATACAGTGAATCAAGAGAATAATTATCATTACAATAGAACTAATGTTTCGCCAGCTCGAGTATGGTTTGACCAACGGTAATGTTTTCACACTATATTTTGTACACAATGAAACCTTATAACTTGAATAGTGTTTAATTGTGATTGAAATATTACACTAATTTTACTTCGGATCAGCTTGCAAGCATCATGGTTTGTTATAGAGCATTTTTCTCATTTCTTTGCAAAAATATGGTCAGGGTGACAAACAGTTTGGATCCTGATGAGACGCCGCATCATGCGGCGTCTCATCTGAATCCAAACTATTTGCATAAGTAATCACAGTTTCGCTGCTAGCGTGCAAAGAGTTAAAGCGGTAAACAAGTAGTGACATTCGCAAATACAGTAAAACCTCTCTATAACGACCACTAAATTGTGTTAATTAGTTGGTATTTGGGGCAGGTGGTTGCTGAGAGCAAGGTGGAAGTTAAACAGAACGCTCATATAGGAGTGTACTGTTTACGTTCACCTTGCTTTAAGCATCCACCTGCCTTTAACACAAAATACTTGATGTAATTTAGTGGTTGTTATAGAGAGGTTTTACTGTAGTTTAGTCTCACATCGGAGGATTCCTAGAGGAGCATCGTCAGCTAGGTTTATAACTTTTAAACTGAATACTCTTCATGTTGGTTTATTCCACCTTTAACATTCAACATTCAAAGGCCTTAACTCGTTCGCTGCCAAATCCTGTCGTCTGCAACCTTTGTCGTCTGTTACACTTTTCCACTTTTATTTCTTCATTTTTGTTTCAAGAAACAGTAACAGTAACAAACAGATTGGACCATAATGAGGCGCCGAGATACTCGGCGTCTCATCTGGATTCTAACTGCTTGCATAGGTAATCACAGATGCGATATTTGCAGCGAAAGAATTGACTAAAATACTATGCAGTTTTGTAATGTTCTAAAGATCAGACCCCGATAACTATTAATCTATTAATGGTACTTTATCTACCAATTGTATATTGCATTTGATTAACGCAAATTATCGCCACTATCATTTAACCCTTCGCTTGCTATTCACGGCAATATACCTACCTGTAAATAGTGAAGACCCAGATGAGACAGCTCCTACAGGAGCTGTCTTACCAGGGTCTGCACTATTTACAAGTTGATTGTGCAACCAGTGCACTACACAGCAGTGATTGCACAGCGAAATACTTGTACACAGTTAAGATATGTAATTAAAACAGGGCATGGGTAAAGAAGGAGAAATGTATTTTAAAATTCAGCAAGCGAAGGGTTAAATTGCTTTTACCAGGTAGGTTTTCATTAGGGCAACACCGTCGAGGGACAATTCGTAATGTGATGAATTTTTGATACGCGGCATGATGTACCGAACACTTTAATTTATTTGATGATAGTCATTGGAACTCTCGTGCTGTCAAACTAGCGTACGTGATGTAACACTGAATTTCACAGCTACTGGTATAAATGTATTTTGGTATAATTTTAAACAATGGAATGAACCACTATAGGGCTGTGATAAATCATCTATTTTAGATTTTGTTGACAAACGGGGTAGACCATGACCAGACTACTCCTACAGAACATCTGATATGGATCTACCCTGTTTGCAAGAGGATCTGAATGAAATATGTACAATAATTATAGACGACAGGGCCATACATATACATTTATAATGCAGAAGATCAACAGTTTTCATCCAATAGTTAAATAATTTATCTCTGTCATAAGCTGTTCTCCGATAATCATCCGCCAATACAGTAAAGCGTGTGAGAGACAAAACTCACATCTAAAATCCATTCAGTGCAATATTAGGAGTACGTCGCCGCATCAGATATTACATGTAATTATTGTACTAATTTGTGATAAACTTTGTAAGCAGTTTGAATTCAGATGAGACGCTGAGGATCCAAACTAAATTCCACAATGACACTGTTCAAATAGACACAGGCGGAATTAGTTATATAGAATTGAAGCAAACGTTGGTACTACCGACGACAGTCGCTCAGATTGCAAAATATTAAACTTGGCAGTCGTGAGTTGCCTGGGACTTCCGTATCAAACACACGTGAATTTGTGGTTGATTTGTGCAAGAATAATTCTAACCTTTACACTGATGTGAAACTAACCCGATGTCTTTCAGATTTGGATGCCGTCAGTTTTATCTACGTCAGATTCGATAAATGTATTTGAGAAACTATCGACCATATCGACCAAGTGTCAATCAGCATGGTGTGTTATGACACGGAATCACTTTTAGTCATATCTGGATCTCATGTGTTTGTAAATGCGGTCCAGATTGCAAATAGCGGGATACCCCTTTTAACCAATTCCCTCATAGGCTATTTTAGATCCAACCACTTTGAATAAATCTACCGAAACGGAGCATTAACTAGAGAAAAGGAAAATTTTAGAATTGTGTAGTTTGAAGCCATTTTGATAAATAGAGCATTTGCCCCTATAGGAGCAAATGCTCTATTTATCACAATGGTTTCAAAAGGTGATTTTTGGAGAGGCGTAGAAAGGCGTATTTATGGAGGAAAGGGTTAAACTGTTACCTGTTTACTATATCTGTAAGAAATAATGAAATCATTAAGATTCTAAGACTAATTAGATTATTTTTATAATGTCATATAAAGACAAGACATTTTACTCAAATAGAACCTGTAATTATGTATAACCGGATATGGGCTAATGTGTGTGGAATGTTTTGAACTTATACGGAAAACACTTCTGACAAAACAACAGAACAGATCATCGAACAATGAAGCAACCTTAGCAAATGCCATCGGTATAGTAGGGGACATTTTTCGAAATTTTGTTACCTGGTTTACAATGACAGGACACTTTCAGATAATAAAGAGTATGACTTAACAATGAAAATAAGAAGGGTGGCAGCATTGTGGTACAATTATAAAGCACTAAAATTTGAGTTTCCATGGCCACGGCTATGTCGTAGAAATAAAATAGATATCATACACAAAGATCTCTTAATATATTTTAACTAGTGAAGGGATTTTCACAAAACTTTATAATTAAATGACTGATATCAAGGCAATGTTACAAATATAAGTTTCAATTGATTCCCTTTAAGGTCAATGCCTGAATGTCATGGTTAGGGGTCAAAGGTCAAATTTTATCTTTTTTCTCTGTTTAAAGACCTTTTCGTTCTACAATTTTACATTAACATAGGTATATTTAGGTAAAACTTGGCACAGATATGCATTTAAAAAGGAGGTGCCCTTTACCACGAGTTTTATAAGTGTGTCAAGGTCAATGCCACAAGTAGAGGTCAAATGTCACATTTTAGAAGTCAAACATCATTTGTTTTACTAATTTGTGAATGTTGAAGTCCACTTGTTCTACATATGTGATGTATTTCTAATAACTTTGCAAGATCAACATACTAAATCAGTATCCTCTACCAAGGACTTTTGTACATACTGCCAATGTCAATGTCGCAAGTAGAGGTCACATTTAAGAAGTCAAAGGTCAAATTTGTACTTTTTGTGCAATTTCAGTACATTTTCCCATGTATGTGATGTATGTTTTGTAATAAATGTGCACATACTCCTTACTAAGTCAATATCCTCTGTCAAGGACTTCGGTACATATTGTCAATGTCAAGGTCGCAAGTAGAGGTCAAAAGTCACATTTGAGTAGTCAAATGTCAAATTTGTACTTTTTGTGCATTTCAGTCAATGTTTTCTACCTATGTGGTGTATATTGTTATTAATGTGTACAACATACTAAGGCAATATCCTCTACCAAGGACTTGGTACATAAAATCAAGGTCATTGGAAGGTCAAAGGTAAAACTTGAGAACTATTTTCTTAACCTAACATGAATATTTCGTAAATCGAGGACGAGACATAAATATAATGGTTATACACAACAGTTTAATGATATATTATTTTAGATCAATAAATTGTACCTTATAACATATAATGTCAAGAGACTCTTCTTTCAGCATTTCAGATAATATCATTATAGTTAGTTTGCGCCTTGTTAACATTTAAATGATCACAATTCTCTCAGAAATATCAACTAAGTGTTGTTGTTTTTTCAATTTCATTAATTACTATGACTAAGCACATATTTATCACAAAAGTGCTGTAATCATACTGTTAAATATCACAAATGATTTAAAAATCATTATCACTGCCATTCAAAATCACTATCACCGACATTCAAAATCATTTTCAGACAATCAAAATCATCATCACAGACATTCAAAATTGTAACAATAACAGGGTACATGTATCAATATCTTAATAGTGGCATTATTATGCCCCCCCCCCCCCATCAAAGAGGGGTCATGTTGTTTTTATTTCATTGTCAGTGTTTGTTGGTTTGTTGGTTGTTTTGTTCCAAACTTTAACGTTGGCGACAATTTTGTAGCTATTGCACATACATACTTCAAACTTAGCATGCACATGCAACTTATAGAGGCAAAAATATTTAGGGGTGACACATCAAGATCATGTTCATACATCAAGGTCAAATGTCAAATTACTTGTCAAATTTAGATTGGCGATAAATTTGTCACCATTCAAAATACATCCCTAAAACTTGGCATGCATTTGCAACTTATGGAGGCGAACGTTTTAGTGGTGACTTTTTAAAGTCAATGTCATACATTATGATCAAGTGTCAAATTATGGGTTAAATTTAGATTGGTGATAATTTTGTCGTCTTCAACATACATCCTTCAAAACATCCTTGCAAGCATGTGAAACTTATGGAGGCGAACATTTTAGGGGTGATATATTAAGGTAAAGGTCATACATTAAAATCAACCGTTATATCGGGGGCATTGTGTTTCACAAACAGATTTCGTCGTTTTTAAATCACGTGTATATACCACAGACATTTTTTACAACATGTATACACATTACATAATATAGAATACGTCAGTTTTTAAACACCAAGAACAAATTTGAGATTTCAAACCAAATAAGCAAACCACTGCCAATATGATAGATCTAATAATGTATGGGTAGTCACATTCATTCATTGAATATCGCAATGTTGATTGAGGCCAAATACACATAAGCTATCACTATAGGTGATTATTACCCCTGCCCGCCACCTTGTCACAAGATGCACTGATTTCAATACAAGCGGCAATAGCTCAATAATCCTTTCATCCACTTAAAATGCATATGAAAAATAACAAAAGGGAATAAATCCTTCAAAATGAATTTAGAATTACAGCCCTTGTTGACTGCACATACACTCACAACCGTCTTTTCATATATAAAGGTTCACAGTTGTGCCTATAATACTGGAGAAGTTATGCTCCAGACAAACAAATTGCTTCTAAAAAGTAACTATGGAGAATAACTCCCACAAATATGAATTTAGAGTTACAACCCTTATTGACTGCACATCCTCTAATCACCCTCTATCCATATAACAAGTTGCACAGTTGTGCCTACAATACTTGAGAAGTTATGCTCCGAACAAAAATTGCTTCTGGAAAGTAACTAAGGGGAAAACTCCCTCAAAAATTAATTTAGAGTTGCAACCCTTATTGACATCACCCTCTCATATCCTCTCATCACCCTCTCTCCATATATAAAGATTCACAGTTGTTTCTACAATACTTGACAAGTTCTGCTCCGGATAAAAATTGCTTATGAAAAGTAACTAAGAGGAATAACTCCCTCAAAAATGAATTTAAAGTTACAACCCTTGTTGACTGCACATACTCTCATCACCCTCTATCCACATAGTTATGAAGTTTCACAGTTGTGCCTATAATACTTTAGGAGTAATGCTCCGGATGGACGGACGGATGGACGGACGGAAGGACGGACGCACGCACGTGATTCCAATATAGCCCCCACTTCTTTAGAAGTGGGGGTATAATTACATATTTTGTCCATGTCAGTTTATTTCATACTTAAGCAGCTCATAACTATTGAAAATTCAAGTATGTTCAAATATCGCACGAACACGAACATTGAATAATCGCTTCGTACACGAGCCTCACTTAGTTTTGCATGCGCACAGTGTAAGCTCCTGAAATCCCTTCACGATCAAGGCTTGTCTGTCCACAATGTATGCGGGTGGACTTGCCAACCAAACAATGTTCAGGTGATGGACATAAATACCAAATGCTGTCACTGTTTCAGCTATTTTGGTAGAGTCACCAAATGATTATTCCCATCAACTTATTTCGAAATCTGACCATCGGCTTGTAGAAATATATTCTGAAAGAGGGAGATCCTTCGAAAGCATAAGTAGTAATGCGAAAGCAGAAAAATGCAGATTCGGTTTTATTGAGTCTGTTCGTGACGAGTTATTAAAAATGCAACACTACTACTCACGCCCCCTAGCACCGGCTTAAGCAGTATTCAATTAACAACATAAACACTAATGATCCCGAAGGACCAGTAAGTATATCAACACTGAGAATTTAAATATTGTTTTCTTTTGGTTGTCATGGCAACCATAGTTCCGCATGATTTCAAACCATTTTAGCTATTTTGGGAGGTGGCTACCTAATGATTATTCCAATCAAATTATTCTGAAGTCAGACCATTGGTTTTGGTGAAGAGAAGATTTAAAATGTTGCTATGTTTTCTCTATACAGATAAACTGGCCCCGCCCCCTAGCGGTCATGTTGTTTTAGATATTGTCATGAGTTTAACTACTTGGGAAGATAGTCAGTCACCTAATGATTATTCCAATCAAATTATTTTGAAACCTAACAACCAGTTTCGCAGAAGAAGAGGTTAGAAGATTTTTCTCTTGGTTGCCATGGCAACCAGAGTTCTACATAGATCAACATTTTGTTTAGCTATTTTGACAGGGAATCACCCAAAGACCATCCTTGGAAAGTTTCAGTACATTTGACAATATAATTTTTGAGGTGATGTCACTTGAAATAAAATATTGACGACAGACGACACACGATGGACGACGACTGACGACCGACACATGATGATCACAATAGCTCACCTTGGCACGTTGTGAGGGATGTATTTTAAATGGCTACAAATAGACAGTCTTCTTGAATCGACTTATTTGTTTAATACAATGATGGAAAGAACTTGTTAAAAATTTAAATAATTCGAAAATATTGTGCAAAAATCACTAAAAATAGTTCTTTTATAGCCGTTGCCATGGTAACAAAGGATATGTTTACTGTTAAGTTGTAAATAAATTGTTCCAACAATAATCACATGGAAGACCACACCAATACTTTATACAAATAACAAGACAAACATGCTGTAAAAAGAAAATGTAGGCTAACTTTATAATTCACTAGAAAATGTCAATTTTAGAACCACAAATGAATTTCATATCATTTTAAGAATGTTTTTGTTGTCATGGCAACCAGATCTGTGTCCCAGAATGTTAACATGATATTTGCGTAATTTTGTAAGTAAATAGCAAGGTCTTACAATAATTCATTATTTAGACATTTAGAAAAAACCCAATAAGGACCTGTTTTCAAAAAAGTGAAAAATTGGGCAAAATTACATACGTTATTGCCATAGTAACCAGTCATTGAGGAAAAAATTATTTTAACTTAATTTCAAATCAACACTAGCCATCTCTCATTTCCAAGAGTAAACGATGGGGACATATTTACATCCATAAGCAAACTGGCAGGCCTTTTAAATTCTGTATATCATTTTGTAGCTTGTTGCTATGGAAACCATGATTTCCACCAGAATGTTATTGGGAATGTTCTGCCACCCTTCTAAAATTGTTAGGTAAGGTGTTAAGTTTATATATGTAAAATATGCAGTTATTGTGAATTAGGTACATGTAACAAAATCTGCCAAAATCAGGCTTTTTGTCCCCTACTAGTATACTGCCCGCCATATGCATACTTATCACATATATTTATTTTATTTTCAAAATTTCTATACGGATGTTTAACAATGTTTGTCCTGTTAAGATATCAAGTCACCTGGTGCATCGTCTGGACAATAATAGCTTGCACATATTAGCACGAATTAAATTCCCAAACTGCTTTATCGTCTGCAAAAATTGTCGCCTGCTTGAATTTGAATTGTTGAATTTTCTTAGGTTTTGGTTTCAAGTGCATAATAGTTTGAATCCCAATTAGACTCCGAATTACTGTCATTTGAATAGATAATCACAGACTCGCCAATGGCAGCGAAAAGGGTAACACTTCACTTGCTATTCACGTCAATATACCTACCTGTAAATAGTGAAGACCCAGATGAGACAGCTCCTGCAGGAGCTGTCTCATCAGGGTCTGCACTATTTACAAATTGATTGTGCAACTAGTGCACTCCACAGCAGTGATTGCACAGCGAAATACGTGTGCATAGTGAAGATATATGTAATTATACAACAGGGCACGGGTAAAGAAGGAGACATGTATTTTAAAATTCAACAAGAGAAGAGTTAAAACAATGAATTGAAAATAATTGTAACGTATTACAACATCTGTCCTCATTCGGACGTTCAGTCAACCGTCTTCACGTGTTTATAAAGCTGAATTATTCTATTTGGTATCGTTTTGTAAATTTTAAATTGCAATAACATTAAAGCAAATAAGGAAGACCCTGATCAGTTTGTTATTTTGGGAGTCGTTTGATCTTGGTCTGCACTATTTATTTAAGTTTGTCTATCTGAATACTTAGGGTAATTAGGGTATAAGTACCTACAAAGAAACCCTCATTTACTCCAGTTTATAGTTGGACCCTTAGCCAGCACAATGGACCTCAGACTCCTTATGTTGCTGAGTAGTGTTAGGACATGTTTCTGTTATACTCCCCAATCAACGGTAAAGGAACTCTATACTAATCTAAAGAAAAATTACACTCCGAACTTGAAGCCTACACGTGACCAAGATAATAATGTACGACTCTTTGCAAGTATGAATCCATGGTGGCTCATGGAACTCGATACTCATGCCCAAAAATTGTCTTTATGGGCATATTTTACATTCCTATGGACGGACGAATTTCTTACTTGGAACGTCACAGAGTACGATGGAGTAGAACAACTTGTACTTAAATATGACGAAATTTGGCACCCCTTCTTAGCTATAGGTGTGAATTACGATAAACAGTGGTCTCTAGGTAAGTCACTAAAACCCACAGTTCAGTTAAAATTGTGATTTAAAAATACATCAAATTGTTACTAAACCATATTAATTACTGCAATATTTACTTCATGTTTGTTCACCAAAACTCTACAGTTAACACTTGGTCTTATACTAATAAAGTGTGCTTATAAAGCAGTCTTATACTAATAAAGTGTGCTTATAAAGCAGTCTTATACTAATAAAGTGTGCTTATAAAGCAGTCTTATACTAATAAAGTGTGATCAAGCTTGTTTTTCATACCATTATGAAAGCAAAAAAATATTCTATATACATGTATTCTTATAATTTAATATCACTACTGAATGTTAGAAAGAAATTAAAACAATATTCACAAATGATTTGTTTATTTTCAACATTTAATACCGATTCATATAATTATGGACGAATATAAATCAGTCCCGGCAAGGCATGGCCTTCGTTTTCATGGGGATATGAACAAATATACAACAAATCACAGCTCACCAAATGTAATGAAAACAAACAATATTAAATTATTATGCCGAAATAAAAAATCTAATATACTTGTACCGTGTTTGCAAAGTCGTGGAAGTAGTTCCAGCATGGCACTGGTCGTGTAATTATGGTATAGAAGAATTTAGACCCGTTTAGGCGGGCGACTGCCTAATGTTGGATGGAAGTCAAGCAGATAGCTTCTCTAAGAACTTTCTCTATGACCTTTACCCTGCATTAAGTTGTCGTCTGTCTTAACCCATTCCCTTTTATTGACGACTTTTGACGACTCT
Organism: Azorinus chamasolen; assembly: GCA_963576725.1. Classification (NCBI taxonomy): domain Eukaryota; kingdom Metazoa; phylum Mollusca; class Bivalvia; order Cardiida; family Solecurtidae; genus Azorinus; species Azorinus chamasolen. Next base: position 56,694,904 of record OY755245.1, on the reverse strand, counting down.
GTAAAGGTCACTTTGTGAAACCATTATGATAAATAGAGCATTTGCTCATATAGGAGCAAATGCTCTATTTATCACAATGGTTTCAAACCAAAGGTGCCCGACGCATGCTTGAACTCACCCATAGACCCCAACCCCCCCCCCCCCCCGCCAAAAAAAATTAAAAAAAAAAAGTGATCGAAGTATGTTCAACTAGCCTAAAACTATCTATTTGAACCCTAAACCACTCCGAAAAAACAAGAAAAGCACGACCCGGAAAAAATTCCTTTCCAGTCTATATATGTATTGAAAGGTACCTAACTACGTCAGCTCAACCTCGGAAAATTCAACAGTCATGTTTTTCAAAGTCTTACAGCAAAGCCAATTCAACACCGATTTCAATCATTTTGGTCTTGATCCGTTCCAAATTCCATATATTAAGCGGCAAAGTTAGTGCTTTCCTTAAATATTGCTCCGTCTTGTCGCTGCAAGACCGCGAATTTGAAAAAACGCTAGAGCGAAACGATGTGACTCCCACCAGGATGCATAGAAGTATATAGGGGGATCTGTATTCGTTTAACTTTTCAACAAAAAAAAGTTTTCTTTTTCCTACTTTCTTTTTGAACGGAGATGGCCATTTCGCTGTGGCCTGGAAGTAGTTGTCAATTTGCATATTTAATAGTTTATGAGCCGGGTCACAGCAAAATGGTCGGATCCGTTCAAAAAGAAAGTTAGGGAAAGAAAACTGGCGCCTCGTAGCAGACTGGAAATGGTAAGCGCCGTTTTAATTGCGGTGAGTTTAATGTTTTTCGATAGTGTTTCACAATAATTCATGTTTTTGTTGAAAAGATTAACTAATACAGATCCCCCTATATACGTCTATGCATCCAGGCGGAAGTCACATCGTTTTGCTCTAGCGTTGTTGTTTTTTTCAAATTTGCGGTCTTGCAGCGACAAGACGGAGCAATATTTAAGGAAAGCACTAACTGTGCCGCTTAATATATGGAATTTGGAACGGATCAAGACCAAAATGATTGAAATCGGTGTTGAATTGGCTTTGCTGTAAGACTTTGAAAAACATGACTGTTGTATTTTCCGCCACTGATCTGACGTAGTTAGGTACCTTTCAATACATATATAGACCGGAAAGGAATTTTTTTCCGGGTCGTGTTTTTCTTGTTTTTTTCGGAGTGGTTTAGGGTTCAAATAGATAGTTTTAGGCTAGTTGAACATACTTCGATCACATTTATTTTATTTTTATTTATTTTTTATTTTATTTTTTATTTCTTTTATTATTATTATTTTATTTTATTTTTTTTTTTGGGGGGGGGGGGGGGGGGGGTCTATGAGTGAGTCCAAGCATGCGTCGGGCACCTTTGTTTCAAACTACAAAATTCTAAATTTTCATTTTCTCTAGTTAATGCTCCTTTTCGGTAGATTTATTCAAAGAGGTTGTATCTAAAAATAGCCAATGAGGTAATGGGTTAAATATCCATTATGATACCAATTGGAATGTTCGAATAATCGTGATTTGACTGTAGTTTGTTTAAGCTCTAGCGTCCCCATTTTTCAAACAATATTAACACTTTACTCCATGAATATTGAAGTAAGAATTTAATTCCATCATGAGTATTAATTAGCTAGCTCTTTACGATAGCTTATGGACAATGGAAAAGTTTGGATATTACAGCAACTATAGACTCAGACCTCTATTACTTCAGAAGCAAACAAAGCAGACCCTGATCAGACGACTTCTACAGGAGTCTTCTAACCCCGGGCCAACTCTGTTTGCCATTGAGGTTTATCATTATCTTGAGTATAATCATATTAATCAAGCCGCATCATAGTCATTACTTTATTTATTGAGTGCTATTATATATACATATTGGTCCATTACACCCACTATGTGCCCTTGCAAATTGAAAAGTTAATTTCAACGGTTATTTCCCTGTATCGCCATTCTTCGGTTCTATTTTGACAAAACATGAATAACATTTACCTCATGAACTTGATACAAGTTGCATTCGAAGATACAGTAAGCCTACTCAAACCCGGACGTTAAATTTAGCATTAATATCGATCTGGGAGACAGGACTGGCGACAGCTTAATGCATGGTGAAAGTCATGCAGAAAGCTCCTCCTTAAGCAGTCAGAGCAGACCTCGCTCGGACTGTTTATAACTAGGTGCCGTCTGATCTGGGTCTACTCAGTTTGCAAAGGCATAAAACGGCGCCTCTATCAGTGTCAGGGATTTCAGTTTTGGCTGAAATCAGAAGCGCTTGAAATGTCCTTAAACTCTGGGTGGTAATTCAGTCACCTACAGCAGTGACATTCGTGTCTAAAAATGATTTTATCCTATTTTGTAGGGGAAGCTAACGACCGAGTATCGGTAACAAGCAATGGGACGGTGCGGTGGACTCCTGGGGACATCTTTTCTATTGTTTGCGTCATGGACACCACGTATTACCCATTTGATACACAGGTTAAATCCACAGTGGAATAATATCTCAGTTATCCAACCTTTTATGAATAGGGCCTACGTCTTTTATTTCTACCCTTTGCGAACAGGATAGATCGAGATGAGACGGCTCCTACGGGAACCGTCTGATTAGGGTCTTCTCTGTCTCCCTATGATATAATATAGATATGATTCTACAGTTTCTGTTATAGTCAAAATTTCTATGTCAGTATGTTATTATAAAAACAAATATAATTAATAGTCATGGTGATATTATTTCTTACATAAATATTCATGGAGTAAATGGTTAACAAACATGTATCCATGCTTATTAAACTTTTAGTCAAGTTTGAGCTCGTTCTCAAGTTTTTGATTGGTCAGATTTGAGCCAAAGGCTCAAATCTGACCAATCAAAAGCTTGAGAACTCAAATCTCACCAATCAGAAGCTTGAGAACGAACTCAGGCTCAACTAAAAAAATTTATAAGCATGGACCCTGGTTGATTTTAAAAGTAGTTTGTTGCGTAATGCAGAAAGCTCTTTCTGGAGCTTTCTGCATAACGTTCGTCCTGCGTTAAGATACCACACGTATTTAACCCTTACATCCATATAAACGCTTTCCCGCCTTTGCAAACAGAGTAGATTCAGATCAGACGGTTTCAATAGGAGCCTTCTGATCAGGTTATACTCTGTTTGCTCATGCATATGTATGTAGATTTGGTTGTACAATTTCTGTCAGGTAAATAATTCCTGTATTCAAGTACTATTATAAAAAATCAGGTAATAAATGATTAATTTCTATTTATTAAATTCAAATATTAATCACTTCCTCTATAACTTCGCTTTTCTACGAATTTGCAAACAGAGTAGACCGATAGCAGACGGCTCCTATAGCTTGCTTGCTTATGGAAATATATAGATATGATTCTTTAGTTTCCGCCATTGGCAAAATGTCCTGTGTATATGAAATAATCTTAATCGATATTAATGATTTCAGTGTGTCTTACATGAATATTCATGGAGTAAAGGGTTAACCCGTATCCTGCACAAAATAAGGTCTGCTAAACTTTAGATCTAATGCCATTTTGACTACGTGTTCGTATTTTTCCAATTCGAACAAGCTTATGGGAAAGTATAGACCGATTGTCAAATAACCTGGATCCTTATGAGATGTGGAGTTACTTGGGATCTCATCTGAGTCCAAGCGGTTTGCATGTGCGAGTCAGATTGCGGCTAGCTGGAGAAGGGTTAAATCAGGCGTGACTTCATTTTAAACAAATTATATGATCGCACACTTTCGTACGTAGTTACACATTGTACCACTTATAGCATCGATAAGGAAATGAGCTCTGTTCGAATTGGATGTGTTCAAGACTGTTAAGAAATTCTGAGTTTATTACACAAGTGCACTAATACATATCTACTGAAAAACGACATCGTATACTATGGTGGCATGTTTCTGACATCACTTGGGCACTTAGTTATCATGAAAGTTTCCTGTTAATATCTCACACAAATACTTAACTACTCCATTTTTACGAAAACTTTAGAGTTATTTTTCAGATTATTATCCGAAAAGTGGAACTTGGAAAAGGTTCATGATAACCAAATGAATATCTTAATGCAATTTTTACTGCTTTTTAAACTGTCACCATTTAATGAAATTATCTTAACTAGTTATTAATCACAAAACAGACCACTTATCTGAAATAGAAAAGTATACATGTACATTTGTATACGGATGACTGTGACAGTGGCCAATTAATGTGCAAGGACACAGAACAGGAACTCCGTTTTTAAGATAAATTAACAAGACGGTTTTCGAGAACGTTTTCGCGTTATTTATATTACAGCAAAACCCCGCTAATGCGACCACTTAAAAGAGGTGAAATTCTTGGTGCTAGATGCAGGTGGTAGCTTAATGTAGGACAAAAGTAATACAGAAAGCTCCTCTAGGAGCTTTCCGTATTACTTTTGTCCTGCATTAAGCAACCGCCTGCTTATTAAGACACCCATGTTTGTTTATTAAGTGGTCGCATTAGAGGGGTTCTACTGTATGTGGTAGCAGTATGTATGGCACTTACATGTCAGTATAACACGATAAGATAAGTATCAGGGTTTCATGCAAAGATTCTGCGTTCTACTTAATGTATAATTATATCAGATGTTAACTTGAAACTTTTTTTTGAAAGCTAGTTAAGTGGTAGGTGGTATCAGAACTATGTCCCTGTACAATACCATTTGATAAATCCACCAAATTTATGTTTATTCTAACCCTTATACTAATGTGAAAAAATAATGCTACTCAAATATTTATCTGACGAAAGTTTGACTACACGCTTTGAGAAATTATTGACGGCACAGCGAGCAGCTCGGAAACTAATGGGTCTTGGAGTTGCTCGGCGTCTCATCTGAATTTAAGTTGCAAATGCGAGACAGACCGAGGTCAACGGAAGAAAAATGATTATGGCAGAAATATATAAAAGTAATTACCAGTATGTAACACTAACAACACAATAACAACATGTACCACAGACTTACAGTGTACCCAACTCACCCAACTCACTCACTCACTCACTCACTCACTCACTCACTTACAGTGTAACAGCGATATCGCGATAACTCGTAGTTCGATATAACTCTTCCATAATTTGTAATAGAGAATTACTCTAAAACTCACCACTATACACATCAATAAGAACATACGAAAGCATGATACAGGAGCATTTCAGCATTTTCGACCTACATTAAGCTTTACATCGAGAATGATTCCAAGCTAGAAACAGGATGATTCGAATTCCCGTTATCTCGAAGTAATTTGTATGACCCTTTAGAGCTAGAGATATCGATTTTCCACTGTAATTAAATTCACGAAATGGTGGTCGTTTCAATTCACACTAAAGTGGTAAGCTGTAGTGATAGTGTGTATTTATATCTGATCTTGTAATACGATATGCTGTATATAATAAACTAGGGTCATGCCAAAGAGAAACGACAACATGATGGTTCCTATAGCAGCCGTCTGATCAGGGTCTGCTCTGTTTGCTAGGGGACATTCAAAGATATGTTTCTTTACTTTCTAAAATGGATAAAATGATCCACCTTTCTTACTTCATTATAGATATTCTGTCCATGATATCGAAGGTATCAAAAATTGTCTAAATATAGAACAGGGAAAAGGTTAGAATGGCATGCCTTCTTATCTGGTTCTACTCTGTTTATAAAGGCATTCAGAGACGGATCTCTCAGGTAAATGGTTAATGTTTTTGTGTAATATTGCATTTGTATATTATGGTATTTACATGTCTATGTTCTCTTGCAGGAATGCAGCATGACCCTGTCCATTCCCTTCGTGTCATGGAGCGAAGTCGACTTATACAAAATACCCAGTGAATCTCCGCTACACCTCGTTGCTGATAATGCAGAGTGGCACTTTTTAGACTACAAATCCCAGCTTATCACAACGTACAAGAATGCGCTACATTTCAGGTTTTTGTTTAGGCGGCGAGCAACCTTCGTAGTATATACGACTGTCGTTCCTCTTGTTCTGTTGTCTGTTCTTAACGCATGCGTGGTTCTAGTTCCGGTAAGCAGTGGCGAGAAAGGCTCAATAGCAATAACTCTATTTTTATCGTACTGTGTATATCTAACTACTATCGGATCGACTCTGCCGCCGAATTCGACCAACATTTCTCTCATATTGCTGTATATGACTATTGTGCAAGTATTCAGTGGCTTGGCGATGCTCTATTCGATATTTGAAACAAGTCTCTATCTTCACGGCAGCCACATGTCGCTGTTTAACTGCTTCAGCTGCGTGTCTAGACCTTTGAAAGGTAAAGGCAAAGAGGGTCAGGTTAAAGATGATGATGACTTACAATCAACTGTATCCTGCAGTCAACAACAATTGCTGAACCGCTTCAAATTCTTAGACCGTTTGATGTTTGTAATTTGTTTACTTTTCAATTCCATTGTTGTGATAGTTATTACAGTTGTGACTCTGAAAAGTATCAAGGAAACATTGGACGATCTGCCATTCTAAGTACGAGTCAAGGTACAAACGACATCATTGACTGTCAGGTCGAGAGGACATGTCCTAACAGGCAACTGTGCTATAGATCAAACAGTCACACATTTCAACAAGGAGACTATTATCATAACAAATCTGCCTTTGAGATTCTGATATACAATTAACCAGTTTTCTAACAGTCCAGCTGATGTTTAATGATACAGTAGAACCCCTCTAATGCGACCAACTTACGAATATATAAGCAGGTGGATGTTTAATACAGGACGAAAGCTACCACCTGCCGCCCAGATTTATGTCCCTTTTTGGTGGTCACATTATAGAGGTTTTACTGTAATAAATGCATATCATAAATAGTCATATGCACTTCTAATACATTTTATTCCAAATATTATTGGATAAATTCATTGCAATCAATTGAATGCATTACGTGTAACAAACACGGTCACCCTTAAAGTGAATAGCAACTGCATGTGATTGGTTTGCTACGTTGTATGCTCTCCATTCGCAACAATGACAACACTAGATGTCAATGGAAAGTCTGTGTCGATGAAGCTTCAACTTTGGGAAGTCTGAACCAAGCCACATATAGGTTAAGCGACATTACGCTTCTGTAGAAGGACTCACATCTTTCTCCTGAACAAATTTCACTTATGTTATATAGGATTAAGGTCACTGTGTTTTGCTGACAATGGGAGTAGCTGCATGTGGTTTGCTGTCAACCTCAAAATAGATTGATTCGGTAAAAACATGGTTGCTAGGAGCTTACGTAATTTGCCTTATATGGTTTTTAAATTGCGTCCTCTAAAACCTGTAGCCAGATTTGAAGATACATTTGAAGTAATGATCCGTAGGTGACCATGTACCAAAGTGTTCAAATTATTTTGATTAATTAAAAAAGACGGCCGCCAAGTGGTGATGCTAATTTCCTTGATATGGCCATGGGTGGTGGCATATGTTGGTTTTTAAAAAATATGTTCCTCCAAACTCACCAGCCACATTTCAGTATAAATTTGCAGGAGTGACCCTTAAGTGACACTTTACCAGGCTTGTTCACCTTTATTAATTCGGTAAAATCATGGATATCAGGAATGGGACTAATCTTCCTGATAAGGCAAGAGTAAAAATTTAAAATACTTAACCTCTGAAAGCACTGAGTATATTCTCAAAATTAAATTGTTAAAAATTATCCTTAGATTACTTTCTACGAAATAAATAATAAAAATATGGCCGTTAGGTACCGGGCTTGTTTTCCTTATATAGCTATGGCGGAGTTTAAAAAATGGGTATATTATTTACGGAAATTACGGAAAGATTATCCTTTACCAAAATTGTTTAATTCGTCAAAAAGCATGGTAGCCAGGACGGGAGTATTTTCTTTATACGTCAATAAAGAGGATTGCAATAATCTTCTCCTCTGAAGCCATTAGGCAGATTTCAGTGTAATTTGGTAGAATCGTTACATAGTTGACCCGCTTTACTGTTGTGATTGGTTAAATACATGGCTGCCAGGGACGGATCTAGTTATCCTTATATGGTTGCAAGTATAGTTTAATGAAGATTTAAAATACCTACTCAGACATCACTAGTAAGGTAAGATGTGTATACGATTTTCAAGAATGTTGCCTAGATGACAATTTACCAGATTAGACAAACCATAGCGATTCTTTAAAAACAATTATGAAGAGGATGGGGTAAGTAATCTTCAAATGACTGTAGTGATTTTTTTCTTCTCTGGAACCACCAGTTGGATTTCAGCGAATATTTGCAGGAGTGTTCCTTAGGTGATCATTTACCAAACTTGTTCAAGCCATTGTCATTGAATAAAAAGACTGGTCATCATCATTAATGGTTGAGGCTTAATTTCTGTATGTTACACTAGGGGTGAGTTCGAAGGAAATTCCCCTAGATGACCCTTTGCAAGAGTGCTGAATTATTGCAATTCCTTAAAAACCATAGCTTCTAGGTGGTACGCATGTTGGTATATTTTCAACATTTAGAATTGAATATAAAGCTAACCATTCCGACACTTATGCAGATTGTCTTGATCTAGACCTTAAAATTGACGATGGAATGATTTCTTCTAAAAATTTATGACAAAAGGGACGATTTTGTTTTATCCGTTTCAAGTGAGGAATGCACATCGATGTTTCGTTTTGAAAAGGATGATCTGCAAACACTTAAATTAAATTTGAGGATTCCACATCGCTTTGTTGCAAAGAATGGTACAGTGGTAAGTGGCACTGAAGCTATGTGCAATTTGTTCGAGATAACAGAAGTTCGAGTTATCCGATTTGTAATCTGGACAATTTCTCAAGTTCATAGCTTAATGCAGGTCTACAGTAATGCTGAAAGCTCCTGCAGGAGCTTTCATCATTACTGTAGAACTGCATTAAACTGTGAAATGTGTTTCTAGATAATCGTAGTGATACATTTTGGAGCAATTTTGTATTGTAAGATTTTGGAAGGACCGAACTTTTAGTTCGAGTTATCCCGAAGTTCGTGTTATCCGAATTCAACTGTATATTCAATTGAATGGTAGACTTTGTTTATGACGAACGTTCAAACTTACTGACAAATCTAAATCAGCCATGGTTAAGTGAGGACAACATGCGCTCGCTTGCAACTGTAATATCTAATGCTAGATCTACGCTTGAAAATTGTTTGGGATTTAATGACGGAACAGTACGACCTATCTGCAGACCTGGAGCAAATCAAAGACTCGTATATAATGGTCATAAAAGAGTACATGGGTTAAAGTTTCAGTCTTTTAGCACCCCTAATTGTATGATTGCCAATTTGTTTGGACCCATGGAAGGAAAACGACATGATCCTGGAATGGTGAGAGAATGTGGATTGATGGATCAGCTTGAACAGCACATGACAACGGCTGGTGGAACAATATTCAGTTTGTATGGTGATCCAGCATATCCCTTGCGGCTTCATATTCGTGCACATATAGAGGGTGAATTATTACACCTGATCAAGCCTTATTCAATAAACGAAGGTCAGCAGTGAGAATTACAGTAGAATGAGCATTTGGGAAAATACTTCCAATTTCGCCTTTGTTGACTATAAGAAGAACCAAGAATTGTACCTTCAACTTGTTGGGAAATATTATAGCGTTGCTTCGATCTTAACAAATTGCAAGTAAACATGTATGTACGGTAGTGTGGTTTCGGATTTCTTCGGACTTGACTCACCTAGCCTAATGGAATATTTACAGGGCTTAACACCAACTCTAAAATCAAACGCTTATGTACAGTGAACTTTTACAAAACAATTACATATAACCTGTTGGAATTCCAATCAAAAATTAATTGTAAACCACTTATTTATTTTATTTTATTCATAAGTTCCATCATCAACTGTGTCTGTCGGTTCTGAAGCTCCAGTGACTGTCTCCTCTCCTCCCTTTCCATGTCGAATCTATCCCTCTGTAACTGAAGCTCCTATTTCCTTAGTGCTAGCTCAGATTTCTTTAACGTGAATTCTTTTTCTTGTTTCTCCTTCAGGAAGTCTAAAATATTACTTTTATTCTTTTTTGAACAGGTTGCCTCATCTGAAAATGAGTTTAAAACAGTATAGTTACGTGTATTATGAATGTTTGGGTATACAGGCCGAAACGGTTAATATAATGTTCATCTATATCTTCTTTGAATATGACTCTTTCTCATTTATATACCTGCTATAGGTCGCAAATGGAGAGCGAGTGAGAGACAAGAGCGAGAGATGGAGAGAGAAACAATAAAGAGAAACAGAGACAAAGAGACACTGAGGGATAGACTGAGAGAGAAAGTGTGTGAGAGAGAGAGAGACACACACACACACACACACACAGACATAGGCATACAAACAGACAGACAGACAACCTGACATAAAGGCCGAGACAGTGACACTGAGAGGCAGAAAGAGTGGGAGAGACAGACAGCAAGCTATACCTTTTCTCTCCATTCCTTCTAAAGCTCGTTTCCTCATCTCTTTGGTCACATCTTCATCCTTTGCTTTAGATTCTTTCTGTTTCTGAGTTTTAGTCTGCTCTTCTTCATGTAGGTCTGATACCTCTTGTAAAAGTATCATTCTTTCATCGTAATCTTCATCAACACCAGATCTTTAATAAATACAGATTGAGAAACCTTATTTGCAGTGCTTATAAGGAAAATAATCAATAAAATCAATAATGGATACATTCTGGATGGGTTTGGTAATTTTACTATGCATTTTATAATAATGTATCCCTCCTTTTAACAATGTGTATTGAAAGATGTGTTCAGTGTTTAGTTAAAGAGAAGTGCATATTAATTATTTTAAGTTTAAGATCTATAGAAACAAATGGTAAGTAACTCACTGTCTCCTTGACTCCTTGTCTTCAGACCTAAACTTCGCCATGAGCAGATTTGTTCTCTCCCTGGCACGTCTAGCATATATCTCAAACGTGTCCCCTGTTAGTTTTGTGGCAATGGTGGTCCATTTGGAATGCGTTGCAAACAGGTTCTGTGCTGCAACCTCCCGTAAAAGTTTAATGTCATGCTCAGGTGTAAACCGAACTTGTCTTTTTCTGCTGGGCCTGTTCATTTTTCTTATCTTCAATTACAAAAATGCATTTATGCAAGTTAGAAATACTTAATCTTCAAATAGAGTTGCAATTGTTGGCACCTTTTGGCGGAAACCGACGCATTTGATTGTGATTAACCCTTTCCTTGTAGATAATATTTAGTCTAACTGTCAATACAGGTCTACTGAATATTCATGGACAAAATATTTATGATGAAATATGGAAGGTGGAAACGTGTAGCTATCTTAAAAATTAAAGAACCTGACCTATCAAATTCCATAAGCAAACAGTAGACCATAATCAGACGAATCCTCTAGGAACCGTCTGATCTGGGTATACTCTGTTTGCAATTTATGCGTTTATATGAAGGAAAGGGTTAAACCAGTCTTGGGCTAACTTTATTTAATTTTATTTTAAATCTATAATTTATGTACATATAAACAAAGGAGGTTGTGTTGATGTATTGGGTGATTGAGTGAAAGATTAAGGGTTTCAGCCTGCTTTCAGCCTACGGTCAATTTTGTTGTTTAATATGCTTAATGTTTAATGTGTTTCGTCTTGATATGCGTCCTGTTATGTTTTGTCTTGTTGCTTTACCGTTTCTTGTTAGATGGTGTTTGGTGCGGTGTCATTTCGTGTGTGGCTCTCCTGTTTGACTATTTTTCCATATTATCTTCAATTCATATTTTAAAACTAATGAAGGTCACACTTGTGTTCGGGTCTTGAAAGTGCATGCTTATAAATTCAGATTAAATACGTTTCTAAATACAAATTGAATAAAATGCTACAGAATAACGATGTAACAAGAGCCGCGTGCGGCGTCAACGCCCGTCTGATTTGATAATTGGCCAGCTAAATTTAAACGATAAAGGGCCATAACTCCAAAACTTTGAAATCAAGAGTTATAGTTCTTATGTAGGGGCCTCCCCCTCAATGAAATCCACTAACCTATGAAGTTTCATGTTGATACCTCTTATACTTGTCGAGTAATGAGCTTCATCAAAGTTTTTGCACGCCGACGACGACAACGACGACGGACGATAATGACGACGACTACGACTACGACCCAGTGATCACAAACAGACGAGCTAAAAATGATCGAAGAATTTCTAAACTAAAATATATCATCCAAAAATCAATTCATGGCATAAAAACAAACGATTGAATGCATAGGGATCAGACGTGTGCGTTGGACCCCAAAATAACCCGCCTATGTAAAACAGTCCATTCTGGGTTGAAGCCATTGACGGTCTCATTTTGACTGGCCTCAAGCAACCCCCGACTGGTTCACCAATATTTGACCTGGCAAGCAAAACTATGTGTCAATCAATAGCATAAATATGTTTCTTTCCAAAGATGTATATAGGCCAGTCATTTTGGCAGAAAAAAAGGCTCCACCTCAAACAAATTCCTTCACAAGAGATATTTAGTGGATTATCTTATATAAGGTCTATGGAAACCTAGGAAAAAAGTCCTCAAGAAAATTTAAAAGGGAACTTGAAAAAAGTCACTATTAATTATTGAGTGTATTTCTAATGTTAATAGGTTCCCATGGCACATAGCTCCGCTTTAGATGCAGAACATCTCAAAGTCAAAAATTCTATCAAAATACGCGTCTAGGACGAGATGTTGCAACCGGCTATACAAGTGCAAAATACGACTGACGTGCAATTTGCATGCGGAAACAAAATGCAAAACAACTTGGATTGTTTGGGAACACCTACCGGCAAGATTTTATAGGAAACCCGAAAGCTGTCCAAGTTATCCATTGTTTTTCTCTCTGTCATTTACGATTCGACGGCAGTCATTTTGTACATGTATGCAATGTACATAGCCGGTTGCAACCACAGGGGTCTATACCGCTTCATGACAGTATATTTTTGCTATACAATAAACAAGGGTTCCAATTAGCTTAAGGGACATCCGTGTACTACAGGTACAAATAGGAATGTGACTCTTGCAATCTCAATGTTAATTTCGTGATTATTTTCGGCTATTGAAAGTACATGTATGAGTTATGCAGGAAACACCGCATACAAAACACACAACCGCCCAAACAGCACCACAACGAGAAACAGCAAATGTGCATGGATATTAAAGATACTAAGAGAAGCACGGACATAACAAACAATAGGGGAAAAGTCAATATATTTTACTATCAAATATATATAATCTTCTGACGGTAACTTATGCACAATTATCAATCCAACAATGATTTTCTAAACATTTCACGTGTTTTCTGTGTCATTGACAAACGTTCGTTCACCCTGGTCTCACTATATCACAGCAATAACCTGGCGATATACAGTTCAAAAGATGGCGCGGTCCAATAAAACAAGACAATTATATCACCAATCTTCATTTGTTTTGTCCTCTAAATAAGTAAGCATCTAGCAACAGTAGCCTTTTCGTCTGTCGTTATGTATCTATTTCGGATGGTGCCATTTTGCAACAAATATGAATGGAGCCATTTCGTTGGATGAGCGAAGGAAAACTTGGGAAATAAGTGACGTCACGTACAATGGCTCCTTTCTCGACAATTTGAAGCTAACTGACAAAACTCGCTAGTTTTACAGCATTCTTTTGATGCTGGGGACTAAAAAGATGAAGATCGATTTTATAATCGAGTCATTTTATTGAATCACACCATCTTTTGAACTGCATATGGTCAGGTTATCGCTGTGATAGTGTGAGACTGGAGTGAACGAACGTTTGTCAATGGTCCAGAAAACACGTAAACGTTTGAGAAAACATTGTTGGATTTATGATTATGTATTTGATACCGTCAGAAGGGTATACTTACTTGGTAGTGAAATATCTTTACTTTCAGTATGCGAAAGAATTACGAAATTATCATATAAAGTGTAAGAGTTACAGCCTTGTACTTGAGGTACGCGGGTGTCCGTTCTGTCAGTTAGAAATGGAAAAGTAGTAAAGTCAAGCAGGCAAAGCCACATACAAGACGCAAACACCACCACCCTTGTTATTATAATATCGTTGACTCACCTTCTATCGAACCTCGCCTGTTTATCGAACTTTTCATTTTTTGTGTTTTTACACATGTACAAGTGCATACTACGTCATAAAATCATGAGTACCGTTGCTTTGTCTGTAAACAATGCCTCGTAGCTTTAAAAACGAAATATACGTCATAAACCGGTCAATACAGTTTATTTTTGCTTCACCTATGCTAAACATGAGAAAACTCCTAATACGTTATAGAATATCAACATAAATTGAAAAGTGTACCACATTAAAAATGTTTGACAGCTCTGACTCCTTTAGCTTATGCAAAGGTCGCGTGCCCATGATGAAATCACGTGATTATGAGTATTATGTTACAGTAAACAGTTTCTAAAATAAAGGTTCGATAAGCAGGTGATATTTTTCTGGCAGCCATTTTTGTTTTTGTTATGCGGGTGGTGGGGAACAATGAATTGTTTGGGGATTAATAGATGAGAATAAAATTACTTAATTGTTTCAAGGTATGTATAAAAGATTATTTTGAACTGCTGATTTATTTTTTTCTTCAAAATACACAGTAAATGTTTTTTTATTCCTGGTCAAAGGTTAAGAGGTTCGATAGACGGCGAGACCATGCTACATATAGACCCCATGAAGCGGTACAGACCCCTGTGGTTGCAATATCTCGTCCTAGACGCGTGTTTTGTTAGAACTTTCGATTTTGAATCGCCTTTCCTATATGAAGGCATCAGGCATACTTTCGTTCTGCATTGAGGTATCATCTGCTTTTAACCCTTTCCATGTTCTATGTTTATTCCAAATTTAAATACCTACTGAATATTCATGGAGAACATAGTTATAATGATAAATGGAAGGTGGAACTCTGTAGGCGTTTAAGAAAGTAAAGAAACAGATATTTCAAATTCTAATTTGCAAAGAGAGCAGACCCTCATCAGTGCTTTCTTTAGGGGAATCCTGCTGTAATATTTCAAGGACGATTTCTGTATTTCTCTCGTTCATTATTAAGAGGCGCCACTTTAAACCCATTACCTCATAAACTATTTTAGACCCAATCTCTTTGAATAAATATACTGAAAAGAAGCATTTATGAGAAACATGAAAAAATAGAATTGTATAGTTTTAAATAAATCTATGGAACAAATGCTCTATTTATCACAATGGATTAAAAAAATATGTATTACAGAGGCGTCAAAGGGCGTCAGAATGGGGGAATGGTTTAAAGTCCCCGTATTAATTCAATGTTGTCTAAATTCAATGCGTGCATTGGTAATACTCATCATACGCATGAAATTGAATTATGAGGACTTAATTTGAAACTGCAAACATTGGTTATTTGGAACTTATTGAGAGATTTCACCTCAAGACTCTCTAATCTCCAAGAAGAGCAATTACCATAGAGTTACATATTTGGAGCGTGCCGAGAATAAAGACATAGGTCACAAAACAGTCCAACAGGGTAGTACATACAGATAGTTGTTTCAACTCATTACTCCCTAGTGATACATTTCGACGCCTCTGTAAATATCACTTTTTGGAACCATTGTGATAGACAGAGCATTTGTTCTATAAGAGCAAATGCTCTGTTTATCAAAACGGTTTCAAAACAACACAATTCTAAAATGTTCCTTTATTCTAGTAAATGCTCCTTTTCAGTAGATTTATTCAAAGAGGTTTGGCCTAAAAAGGCCTATAAGGGAATTGGTTAACATATGTGTGATGGATAACTATAGATATGACCTTTATAAATATACCAAGAATATCGGGATAAATTAGCATTCTTTTTGGAATTTGGGTGGTCTTTGAATCTATATCCATAGGAGCAAAAGCTCTATTTATCACAATGGTTTCAAAAAAACATTCTACAGGGGCGCCTAAAGGCGTCAGTAGGAGGGAAAAGGTTAAAATGATTTTCTCCTGTGACACCTTTCAAAACTTATGGATGTTATTGGGATTTATAGGGTGCTCGACGACAAACACCGAAAACCAAATTTGGAGTAAAATCCGTGGCTATTTTTTACATATTGCGGGTGTTTCACTGTTTATCAATAAAATATAAAAGAGAAACTATATATCACAAGATAGATAGATTTATTTCGGCAAACAGAAAACATAATATGGTTCACAAACATGTATCACATCATAATAAATAGTAATTCGTAAAATGATGCATAGTGAAAAACCATGACATGCTTTCTATACCAAGGATAACACAATAAAGAGCATGCTCTTATTTCTATTGTTGTCCATACCCAAACACACGCACATACACGAGATGAACACAGGAAATATTTACAAACACATGAGTACTAAATATAAACATTCCAAACATGAACAAAAACACAAGTATAACGACACAGGACAAACAAAAGTAAGGGTGACAAAGGCGATTTAGGTCGATACATAAACGTTTTAATATACGTGTACATGTATACGTCTCTTACAAACGTGTAAGTACAAGGTTTTCGGATGATTTGGTGTGTTCATGAATACACTCGTTTATGTGTGGCTATATCGTTTTCAGATAGGTGATTCGAGATCAGCAGATGTTTTCAACCGTGTAGACTAGCACCACATTCCGCTGCCTCTTACCGTTAGCCGGAGGGAACACGATGATTAGTTGAGATGAAACAAGTATATTCAGACCTCAGCAGTCCAAAACTATAATATCATTGTATAGTAAAAATCCTCTGCGGTGATAATACTACAGATATATAGTAAAACCTTTTTGGTGATGATAATACATTAAACACTATCTACAGTGATATAGTAAAACCTCTTTGGTGATTGTAATACATTAAATTTCTCTACAACCTTTTACGGGTTTGATAAAAATATATCTACAGTGATACAGTCAAATCTTCATCGATGAAGATAATGCAGTAAAATGTCTCTACAATGATACAGTAAAAACCTCTACCTTGGTGATATTGTACAGTAAAACCCTCTTTAATGCGATTCCCACTAAAACTTCTTTGCGGTGGTGATAACAAGATATCTGCAATGATGGTAAACCGGCGTAATGCAGTAAACACTCTCTAAGGTGATGGTTACACCGTGACACATCTCTAAGGTGATGGTAACACCGTGACACATCCATCTCTAAGGTGATGGTTACACCGTGACACATCTCTAAGGTGATGGTTACACCGTGACACATCTCTAAGGTGATGGTTACATAGTGACACATATCTGAGGTGATGGTTACACAATGACACATCTCTAAGGTGATCGTTACACAATGGCACATCTCTAAGGTAATGGTTACACGATGACACATCTCTAAGGTGGTGGTTACACAATGACACATCTTTACGGTGATGGTTACATCGTGGCACATCTCTAAGGTGATGGTTACACCGTGACACATCTCTAAGGTGATGGTAATACAGAAACGGTATTACAGAAACTATAAAGTGACGGTGATATGATAAAATCCCTCTAGGTTATGGTAGTATAATAACACCTTACTAAGTTAGTAAGGTAATTGTGACACAATAACACCTCTCTATTGTTTTGCCAATACAATAAACAATCTCTAAGGTGATGGTAATATAGTAATACTTCTCTAACGTGATGGTTACATAGTAACACCTCTCTAAGGAAATGGTAACATGATAAAATCTCTCTAATGTAATGGTAACACAGTTATACCTATCTAAGGTGATGACAGCACATTTACGCCTATCTACGGTGATTATTACAGTTACACCTCCCTAAGATGATGGTTATACAATAACATCTCTCTAAGGTGATGGTAATATAGTAACACCTCTCTAAGGTAATAGTAACCTCTCTAAGCTGATGGTAACATTGTAACACCTCTCGAATGTGATGGTAATATAGGTATATTTCTTTACATGGAGAGGGGTATAGAAAAGTCAAAGGTAAGGCATGGGGTATGTTAATGCGAAATATAGTGTGTGTATAAATAGCAAAATTAATAGTTCTGCCTCACGCAGTCATTTGTTTTAAGAAGTTATATATGCACTACGAATTGGACGGTATTACCACCATACTATACATTTAGAATAGTTAAAGAAAATTACCTAAACTGTTAAAGACAATTGTAAACACTAAAACCTCGATAGTTCGAAAGTTTAGTATCTAGAAGAATATAGAAGCTTTTAAGCAGGTGGCTGCTTAAGCTGCCACCTGTTTTAAAGATCAATACTGATACGTTATTGGGTGTTCGGATAATTGAGGTTTTATAGTACATGAAGTAATTGCCCTTATATCTTAAATGCCTCTAAACATTCTACTTACATGCATGTAGTTTGCAAATGACTCGTGTCAGCCATTCCAATGGTTAAGGTGCAGTTTTCCTCTTTGAGGAATTAATCAGCACAGTAACGCTGACGAACACGAATTGTATGATCTTGATTCTGTTTACAATTATCAAGACTTGTTGGGATCTCATCCATAATCAGGCATTAATATTACTATTATAATTATACAACATTTATAAAGTGTTATTTTCACACGCGATACGTGCGTTCAAAAGCGCTTCATGTGGATGAAATCACTAGCTGGAAGGAACCACATGGTTGTCTATCCGGTCAATGAAAGATATGCAATAGATATACAATAAATACGAACTCACTAACCGGAAGGAATCACATGATTGCACAGTAAAATTAGATCGGTAAAATCTGTGTTTATTCCTCTAAGCCTCCGGTTGACACATGCGTAGGGGCAGTAGACATTCGCCCCCAGACGGAACGAGGCTAGCCACAGTAAACCCCAGTTTAACTACATTCCTCCCCTCTTTAATTAGAAGGAGGAATGGGTAAGTGAAATAATCCAGTTTTTAATAATCCAGGCATTGGACCTTGTCCCAGTATGTGTCTTCAGCAATGACTCGGCAAACGAATGGCGTCTCAGACTCGCAAAAGTTTCTGCACTCCGGCTCAATTTACGTGAAACAAGAAACAATAGTATAACACATCAAAGAAACAAGAAACAATAGTATAGTACATCCAAGAAAAAAAGCAACAGTATAGTACATCCATGAAACAAGAAACAACAGTATACATGTAGTACATAAAAAAACAGAGACAATAGTGTAGTACATCCAAGAAACAAGAAACAATAGTAGAGTACAACCATGAAAAAAGAAACAATAGTATCGTATATCCAAGAAACAATAATCAATACATGTAGTATATTACATCCAAGAAACAAGGAACAACAGTATAGTACATAAAAACAATAGTATAGTACATCCAAGAAACAAGAAACAATAGTATAGTGCATTCAAGAAACAATAGTAGAGTACATCCAGGAAACAAGAAACAATAGTATAGTACATCCAAGAAACAAGAAACAATAATATAGTACATTTAAGAAACAGGAAACAATAGTATATTACATCAAAGAAACAAGGAACAACAGTATAGTACATAAAAAACAATAGTATAGTGCATCCAAGAAACAAGAAACGATAGTATAGTACATCCAGGAAACGATAGTATAGAGCATCCACGAAACAAGAAACAATAGTAGAGCACATCCAATCATTGGGACGAAGTGTAACTAAATGCTTTCCCTGTTGTATAATTATGCGAGAAATAGTGGCATTATAAATATTGATTAGGTTATGTTAATGGCTTATGAACACAATACATGTTGGCTTAGGCAGAAACTGTAGAATCAGATCTATATTATACGATAAGCAAACAGCGCAGACCCTCATCAGACGGCTCCTACAGTTGTCATCTGAGCTCGGTCTACTCTGTTTGCAAACGCATGAAAATGCGTTTATATGTGGGAAAGGCTTTAAACTAGGAAGAGTGTAATGAAGAATCAACTGATGCGTTGTAAGATCTAGTGTTTATTCAACAAGACACCGTTTCACCCTACACTCCATAGATACGCTTTTCTGTGCATTTGCAAATATAGTAGACCCAGATGAGACGGATCCTGTATGAGTCATCTGATCAGGGTCTGCTCTGTTTGCATATGATATAATATAGATATGATTCTACAGTTACTGCCCATGGCCAAAATTGCTGTGATCATGTGCTATTGTAACAATTAATCTAATTAATATCCATGATATCGATTTTGTACATGCATAATCATGGAGTAAATGGTTTTATTGTGCACTTGCTAAAATGCTTTAAACCATTATATTGGGTCTGTTATTATTTGACAACAATATAAAATGTTCATGTCAACATAAATGGTTAGACTTGTGTTTAATTACCCTATACCTCCATAAATGTGTACGCCTTTCTACGCCTTTCCAAACAGAGTAAACCCATATCAGACGGCTCCTATAGGATCTCTCTGATCAGGGTCTGCTTTGTTTGCTTCTGAAATAATATAGATATGATTCTACAGTTACTGTCCATGGCCAAAATTGCTGTGTCCATGTACTAACTTTGTAACAATTAATCTAATTAATATTCATGGTATCATTATTTTTTACATTAATATGCATGGAGTAAAGGGTTAAAATGTTCAATTATAGATTAAAAACGTGTTGATTTAACAGGTGAAGATTGATCTATTTACTCCCGCAATAAATTGCATATACATGTAGTTAAATAAGAGAGAACAGAGTACGAGAGCTCCTTAGGAGACATATGGATACAGAAGCATATACTTTCGAAAAAAGAGACTGCAGTAAGTATTTTTGTTTAACCCTTTACTCTATAAAGACGCATTTCTATACATTTGCAAACAGAGTAGACCCACATCAGACAGCTCCTGTAAGAGCCGTCTGATCAGGGTCTGTTCTGTTTGCTTATGATATTTAACATATATTAATTCTGCAGTTTCTACCATGGCCAACCAACAATTCATGTGACCACGTGATATTATAACAATCAAATCTAATTCAACATGAAACTTCGTGCAGCAAAGGGTTAAATACGAGTTTGGAGGCAGTGTCTTTTCCTATCATGACTTTCCCTAGACTTTTGTTTATTTGTAAACTATAATCAGTGAAGGTAAAATGCTAACAAATATAAACCATTAGCTCCGTTCAGAAGTTAATGACTAACGAAACTGTTAAAATATGAAACATTCACTTAAATACTAGTATATTATAGCTGTTACTTTCTTATCATGATGTAAAAGTCACTCATCCTAAAGTAATTCAGACTTAATTTTGAACATATGCTTGATTAATGAGTTCACATAGTTTCATGTGAAATAGTAGTTTTTCAAACATTTAAGTGTTTTAGGTCAGAACAAATAAGAATTAGAAACAGTACAGTAAAGTTCCGCTAATACGACCACCTAAATGAGGTATAATTCTGGGTGCTAGATGCAGGTGGTAGCTTAATGCAGGACAAAAGTAATGCAGAAAGCTCCTCTAGGAGCTTTCTGTATTACTTTTGTCCTGCATTAAGCAACCACCTGCTTATAAAGACACCCTTGTTTATTCATTAAGTGGTCGCATTAGCGGGGTTTTACTGTACATGTATTTAGATAGATGAAGAATATCCTGTAAAACGGGCGGAAGTAATGATAGGTCATTGTTTTTATTTTAATATGGCATCAAGAAACACGATGAACATTATGCAATATATATTAATACGGCTTGCTGGGTTAATTTCCATTTATAAGAACAAATATAAATTTCATTTCAACAACCAATCATTAAGTCTTACAAACGTTTCTTAGACCAAGGGGACTGCACATTCCACTAATAATATAAAATTGATTGTACATGTATTTTTAAAAAAATGAATTTAGGTATATTTGTATTTCCAAATAAGCACTAGAGTAAACTATTTACTGTTTTTTAAAGTCAAAGAAGTCAAAGAAAATCGAAAGCAACAGAGATATCCACAAAGGTAGGGGATCCCACCGTTCACCATCGATAAAAGCCAAAACCAAACACTGCAAAATAGGCTAATGCATTTTCAGCACTGTAAAAAAGAAATAAAGATCTGACACAAACTTCATTATGGCCGAAAACAATGGAGGAACTAAAGTCAATATCGAACGAAAATTTACATATGTGGTTGTTAATGGATTTGTCAAAACGTAAAGTACAGAGGGTGTAGTAATTGGTCGACTAAATCTAATAGACACAACCGGTGATCGTCTAGCCTGGCGGAAAATAGAAAAAAACAATCAGTGCAAAACTTCAGTCATGTCGGCATGCTTGCTGATGTATATTATCCCTTTATTCTATGAATATGTATGTACAAAATAATGACGTCATGAATATCAACTGTATTGTTTTTAAATGACACATGACAAGATGAACTTTGGGTCATGGCAGAAACTGGTGAATCAGATCTATACCATGATATAGGCTCCTATAGGAGCCATTTGATCAGAGTGTACTCTGTTGGAAAAGGTGTTAAATGACATACGTAAAGTCTGTACATTATGTACACACACTTTCAATTGCTTATGAGGGAATGAATCATTATATGATGCTACGATTTACAACAGATTTAAATCAGAAACATTATAATATTTGATGCAAAATGTATCAGTGTGCTGGCATCCGTCAGTCGAGAACGACTATGGAATTCTGCCTTTGGGGAAGACCGACGTGCGTCGCCTTTGATGACTGTACATCCCGATCCTGGATTTGCAGGTCCTGTTGCAGTCCTGGTAAGGTAGAACTGAAATGTGTTGCAGTCCTGTGTCAAGGTAATGGTGATATATACAGGTTGCAAAGAGTCTGGTATACCTGTAGATTATTCGCATTTCATATCCATTGACGGGTGTTATTTAACGTCATTTTAACCGTGTTATTAATATGTTATTATAAACAGTGCGCGTGAATCAAAGTGTGTTGCAACGTTAAACTGTTATTCGTCCAATCCTAAGTCGGTCAGCGTGTTCCAACTGCTAATGCATTAAATAAGTTGGGCATTAGAACGCAGACAATGTTGGCCATGCCAGAAACTGTAGAATCAAATTTATGTAATTTTGTAAGCATACAACGCAGATCTTGGCCAAACGACTCATACCAGAGCTGTTAAGAGTTTGGCCTACTCTCTTTATATATCGATCAAAGGGTTAAATATGTATAATAATATGACATGATGTGTAATATGCAATAACGATTTTCATCGGAAACTTTCCAACAGCGAGAGTTCAACCAATGCGAGTACTATGCATGCAACGGTGTTAAATATTTATCCTATTCTTGATTTTTTTTATAAATAGATGTTCTAAAATAAGTGATGCAAAGTTAATGGTAAACAAATGCGATGCGGGAATTAACCCTTTCCTTCATGTAAACGCCTTATCGCGCCTTTGCAAACAGAGTAGACCCAGGTCAGACTACTCCTATTGGATTCGTCTGATCAGTTTCTGCTCTGTTTGCTTATGAAATTATAATAATGTGCCATTATAAAATTTCAACTCTAATAAATATACTTGGTGTAATTATCTCTCACATGGATATTCAACAGGGAAAGTGTTAAAAAATAAACGAGGTTCACGTGTAGGGTGAACCCATTATAGATTTATTAATATTTTGGTATTGTGTTGTACATAAAAAATCAAAGAATATCTCAATGGGTTCATTACAGATTTGGACGTATTGAATTATAACTAGTGATCGTTTTATAAGATCGTAAAAATAACTTCATCTATGCAACAGTTTTTGTCACCAATAAAACAAAAGCTGTCCTTTAACACTCTGATATTAAAACTTGATTAAATAATTCATTCATGCAACGGTTGACCACGCAGCAAGTACGTGCTGACTTGCTTTCGAAATGACACTGGTACGAGTTCAACTGATCTAAGTAAATATGACGCAAATGTTATTATTACGCACCGCTTTGGCGACACCTGTCGGGTAGCTTCCGTAGCAACACTTTTTACTTTGGTTTCTTCTGGCTTCAAATTCAAACCAATGCCATCAAAATGGATAAATCAAAGAAGGAAAAAAGTATTTTAGATGGTCACTCACCAGGTGGGTAACTCAAAATGGCTGACTTGATAGCGATTCTTATGACGCACACCACAAAATCGGTTGTCCGAAAATTCCGGTCACCCTGTATTTTCAACTGTCAACATCCTTTATGTACAGCAGAAGCCCAGATAATAAGCGTGCATGAAACATTTTCAATAATCGCTCCGTTATTTCTACGCAAAATATTAAGTTATGACATTCTTTATGCTCGTCTCTTCCGGAAAATGCTAGAGTTGTAGCGGTATTGGAACTCGTATAGGGTGCTGGTGATTCGCCTAATGACCAACTCGCCCTTAATTAGATATATAGTAAGCCAAATGGTGAATTCGCCTTGAAAGCAATTGGCAATTATATAGCAATTGTTTTTCACACATTATTTTACAGGTAGATCTACCAGTAGCATGAATCTGAATGAATACGTCGAAGACACCAATACTAGCTTTAATACGACGGAAGGGAGTGTGCTATTTAGTCAAAATTAAAGTCTTTGAGTGACGCTGCAGGCTGCATTTTTCCTCCTGTTACTGTAGAGTGGTCACAACATACCGTTTTGTATAGAAATGACGATTGTATTTGATTACGCTCCTTTATGTTGCTCTGTATGCAGTATACTTAAACCTCTACTCCATGAATATTCATGGAAGAAATTATGACACCATGCTGATGCATATGAATTATATTAATTGTTATAATAGCACATGGACACAGGAATTTTTAGCCATGGCAGAAACTGTAAAATCATATCTATATCATATCATAGTCTATCATAAGCAAGCAGCAGAGCATGCATGCAGACCCTGATCAGACAGTGCTTACAGAAACCAGTTGATCTGGGTCTACTCTGTTTACAAAGGCGTAGAAAGAGTTTAGACATATTCATGGAGTAAAGGGATTATACTTCCCTTCTTGCACTGGGATAGAAATAAATGACAAGTTTGTGATACTTTTGAAATTAAATGGACCATATGCAGTAGGAAATTACATTTAAAACTAGTACTCTGATCCGAAACTGGGATATAAACACATTTGTCACTAATGAGTAAGGTACAAAATATATGAAAAGTAATAATTATGAACTAGACTCACCTATATATAAGGTTATCCTGAAACTGTTGCACCTAACTCTTTCCTTCATATAAACACCCTTTCACCCCTTTACAAACAGAGTGGACCTAGCCAACACATGTGTATTCTAAATACTGATATCAAGCTACTTACTGTTTTGATGATATCCCCACAGTTTTTACTCAAGATACTTTTTAACATTGATCTAGTACATATTTTAGTACAAATAATACTCTTCACAGATTTTCTTATGAACAGTAGTATGACTTACTGATATCTGTTGTTAATTTTTTCTGCATTGCTATATCTGTTGTTATTTTTATACCAGTCAGTGAAACAAATTAAGGTAATTTCTATTACTGTATATCTGTAATTACAGTCAACCGATATGAGTTGCTTTGTGTGGAGAAAATGGCCAAAGGTCAGACAGGACCAGACGAAGAGAAAATCACAATTGCCTTTGAGGCATTTGATGCACTTATTCCAAACCTTGGTGTTTACACAAGAATCTTCAAAAAGCTGAGAGATGATTTTCATGGTAAGAACATCTACATCTGCAGTGTATTACCATATTTATACAACCTCTCTGAGTGCAGAATACCGGAAGTGAAAATATTGGCTTTAGCATTTAACCCTCTACTCCATGAACATTAATGTAAGAAATAAAGACATCATGAATATTAATTGGTTTATTTTTTATCATGATACATTAACACAGGAAGTTTTGTCCATGGCAGAAACTGTAGAATCACATCTATATTATTTCATAAGCAAACAGAGCAGACCGTAATCAGATGGCTCCTTTAGGAGTCGTCTGATCTGAGTCTACTCTGTTTTTAAAGGCGCAGAAAGGCGTATTTACAGAGTAAAGGTTTAACTATAGGGTCTATTTGGTATGAAAGGCTTTACTCTGCTAAAGGATTTTGAATGACAAACAGTGTAGTTCCTGATTAGAGAGTTCCTCTAGAAACCCTCTGGTCTGGGCCATATACCGATCTACACCGTTAGTATTAGTAAATATCAATACAATTGTTTCCCACATCAGAGGACTAAAGCTTATAATATAGGACACCCAATCAGTTACCCACATCTGTTTTGTATTATGAATACGTCAATTTCAAATTGCTCCTTAAAGAGTTTTTTCATTGGAGTCTGCACATTTTGCCCTAGTTTGTTAAATTGACAGAAGATTTAGGGTAATGACTTTACTTTGAGAAAGATTGTGGGATACTTATAATGACTGAAACTAATAGACTAAGATTACAGGAATTATATTTACTCTATGGGAAGTGTTTATAATATGGATGGAAATATATGCCTATTAGTTACAAAATTGATAGATGTTAGGTCTTCATTGTTCAGCTTCACAGTATAATGGAGATACAGAATTTGTTTTGATGGAGAACAATCGTTATCCGGTAACAATGTGACCTTCATTCATTTGCTAACATTACTGATTTTACATTTTTATCAAGTGCTCCTTGAAAATTCTGAGGGCAATTGTATATCTTCTAGAATATTAAGGGGATTTATTGGTGAATCATTGCTTAGAAAACCAAACACGTGTTTAGGAAAAATAATCTTTACATACTTTTCCCAGTTGATATACGATAGAACCTGTCTATAGCGACCAAATATCTATTATGAATAAATATTGAAACTGATGAGAGCACAAGATTGCTTAATGCAGGATGAAAGTAATGCAGAAAGTAAGGTCTTACAGTACCTTCTGTATGACATACTTATGTCTGCATTCAAGTACCGTCTGCCTCAATAACTTTGACCTTATTTTAATGGTTATTATAGACAGGTTTTACAGTACACTAAATCATAAAACGATATCTGGCATATTATTTCTTTAGTTTAACATCAAATATAGTTTCATAAGTTTCAAAAGGCATTTTATATTTCTCACAGGGATTTATTTTCTCCTTACAATGTCTAATCATTTAGAATTTTACAGTTTCCTGTACAGTAGATCCTGCTAACTGTTGTTTCATATACACAGCTGTAACAGTCAGTTACTGTTTCAGACGCTGTTTTCAGTGATGATCTTACAACACAAGACAATGCAATCATCAAAATTCCTTACTTCATCCACATTGCACGCAGGCAGAACCAACAGTCAGAGAAAATGGATGAAATGGAAGACCAGCTTGAAACTGTCAAGAAAAGGTAGCATTGGCAATCAAATTTGACACTTTTTGTAAAGCTAGAATGATTCCATATTACTTTTTCTCTTATGGGCAAAACAAACTTGGCAGTTTGTGTTGATTGAGCAAATGCAATGTAAATGATGACACTTGTTGTAAAACAACATTTTCATTCTCTTACCTTTCCTGCTATAGGCAAATCAACTTGGCTGTGAGCTTGTATGGAGCAAATTTATGTTTATGTATGGTAATATCTCTGTATATCAGTCTCTCAAATAAGACTCTTAATCTTGATGTTTCACATAGGTGGCATCTAGAACAGCAGTTATGCAGAAAGCTTCCACAGGAGCTTCCTACAGTACCTTTGCTCTTCTTTAACTCTTTGCATTCTAGTGGCAAAACAGTTATTGCCTATGCAAACAGTTTGGATCCAGATGAGATGCCACATAATGCGACGCCTCATCAGGATCAAAGCATTTTACACTTGACCATATTTTTGCAAAGAAATGAGAGAACATTTATTTTCAAAATTGAAGCAAGACAACTTGTTGCAAATGAAAATTTACTTAGCATGCAAAGAATTAACCCTTTACTCTATAACTATGCCTGTCTACACATTTGCAAACAGTGTAAACTCAGATCAGGGTCTGCTCTGTTTGCCTGTGGTGTAATATAGATGTAATTCTACCGTTTCTGTGTTTGCATAAATTTTGTGAGTATATACCATTTAAAAAAATGTGATTAATATTCAGCTTGCTATAATTTCTTGCATGAATATTCATGAAGGATTGAGCAACTATCTTCTCTAATATACCCCCATGTTTATTCATTAAGTGGTTATTGTATAGAAGTTTACTGTGTCATCTAATCAGTTCTGATTACAGTAAAAACCTCTCTTTAACGACCACTAAATTGTGTTAATTATTTGTTTTTTAGGGCAGGTGGCCACTTAAAGCAAGGTGAAATTAAAACAGAACGCTCCTGCGTTCCGTTTTATTTTCACCTTGCTTTAAGCAGCTACCTGCCTTTAACACAAAATATTTGATGTAATTTTATGGCCATTATAGAGAGGTTTTACTGTATTTACTTTACAGCCTATTGCATGGCAGTCTAAAATGTATGAAAGATCTAAGAATGGCTTCCTGTACCAAATACTTTTAGAGAAAGTCCAAATTTGTAATCAATGTCATTTGTTCCTGGATAAAAAACAATTTATCTCCAAAACAGTTCTCATTACTTATCAAAATCTCAATGGCAGACATGTATCAGTGGTTTTTTTTATTTCTGAAATGCATAAGCATGGTGCAACATTACTATTACTACTATGAATTTGATTATAAATGGATTATAAATGTAAAACTTTATAATTATTTACATATTGATATTTGACAGTTTAATTTTTATCTCCACCAAATATTTAAAGGTAGAAAAATCTGACAGGAAACTGACTTGTGGCCTACATGGTCAACTTTGAGTTTCCTGCCAAAACTTCCTGTGCACTTGAATTTATGGCTGAGACAAAAATTAAACAGCCAACCTTGTGGTCATCCTGCTTATTAGCTCGTCTGTTTGGAAGAAAAGTCGAGCTATTGTTATCACTGGGTCGTAGGCGTTGTCGTCATTGTCGTCAACATGCAAAAACGTTAATGTAGGTCATTACTCGAAAAGTATAAGAGGCATCAACATGAAACTTCATAGGTTAGAAGATCTCATTGAGAGGGAAGACCCCTACATAAAAACCATAACTCTTTATTTCAAAATTTTGGAGTTATGGCCCTTTATTGTTTTCAATTTTTTTAATTTAGCAGGACAAGTACCAAATCAGACGAGCGTTGGTACCGCATGCAGCTCTTGTTGTTTCTTGAATGTAATTCATTACATAATTTTGTTTAATCAAAATCGAATGTCTGCCTTTAAAAAGCGAACTGTTTGTTATGTATATCAAGTTTCTTTTTTACCAAGAAGAAGAGTAACATCTAGTCAGCAGCTTTTTACATAATTCAAAAATATGCACATGTATTTTTTTCTAGCAAGTTAAAGTAAACCGTAAGAACAAATTGTTGGCTATATTTACTCTAAATATCAGGGCGCATAATGACCCCTCTCAAATGCTTTGTGAAGTGGAATAAGCACTTTAAATGAAACTAAACATGTAGCAAATAGTGTAGACCCTGATCAAACTACCCTTTCAGGAGCACATTTAATCTGGGTCTGCACTACTAGCCTGAGTTGTCCAGCCAAATATTTAGGGACATTATGATATTTCATAAGTATTCCTACAATGTTTTCTTTTTAATTAACCAACTCATTTTTTTTATATATATTTGTTGTTACAGACTTTTTGAGAAGCACAAGCAGTTTGAGGAGAGCCAGAGAGGGAACCAGGAGCTTCAGAACACTGTGGACGATCTGAATCAGGTCATAGAAGACCTGAAAAGTACTATGGCTGACAAGTCGGCAGAGATACAAAGGTAAATTGGGCTAATACTTCACATATGCTACTTTAACCCTGAACTTGATGGTCACACCTGTTTAACCATTTCCAAATAGAGAAGACCCAGATCAGATAGCTTCTGTAGGAGCTGCCTGGTCAGGGTCTGCTCTGTTTGTTTATGTGTTACAGGTCTGAGTCTCTCTATTGTTTGCCATGGCGATAAATTTTTGTATTGGATATGGAATGGTTGCTAGTTTTGATTGAGGACTTGTTACATGCTGCTGTAATACTTAACCCTATCCCTGTTCTATCTTTATTCCAATTTTCAATACCTACTGAATATTCATGGACAAAATAGGAAATAAGGAAGGTGGAACATTATAGTCATTTTAGAAACTATAGAAACAGATCTGTCAAAGTTCATTAGCAGACAGAGTAGATCCCGTTCAGATGGCTCCTATAGGAGCCATATGGTCTGGGTTTGCTCTGTTTGATGATGCGTGAAAAGGCATTTATATGAAGTAAAGAATTAACCTTTGAATGAGAGATTCAAGTGTACTTGCTTTTGCAAACAGTGTAGAGTCATACAGGGTCAACTCTGGTATAATTATGCTTATAATTTGTTTGTTTCAGATCGGATTCTTTATTGTTTACCATGACAATAAATTCCGTTTTTATATTTTTGATACAAGAATTGAACTAATTAACCCTTCTCTTGCTGAATTTTAAAAAACATTTCTTCTTCTTTACCCATGCCCTGTTGTATAATTACATATATCTTCACTGTGTACACGTATTTCGCTGTGCAATCACTGCTGTGGAGTGCACCGGTTGCACAATCAACCTGTAAATAGTGCAGACCCTGATGAGACAGCTCCTGCAGGAGCTGTCTCATCTGGGTCTTCACTATTTACAGGTACGTATATTGACGTGAATAGCAAGCGAAGGGTTAATATTCATCAACAAGAATTACTTGATATTCATTAACTTTTACCTGATAGAAACCCCTTGGGGTGCATTTCCAGACAGAGTAAACCACAATCAGACAACTCTTCCTGTAAGAGTTTGAATCCAACTTTGATACTAATGATTTTATACTACTTTGATATTACTGATTAGTAGCCATACTGTTTGACAAACAGTATGTGCAACTGAAAAAGATACAGAATTAATCTTTCATTTACAACAGTTGATGTCTGCTTCAATTCTTATAATAAAATGCTCTCATTTCTTTGCAACAATATGGTCAGAGTATACTGATGAGATGCCACAATATGCGCCATCTCATCTGGATCCAAACTGCTTGCATAGGTAATCATGGTTTTGCAGCTATCATGCAAATAGTTAAGAAACATCATTTGTGAGAATTAAAAGGGACGGCATCATTTGTATATACAGCAATTACTTGCAAAGTGTCATTATATTTCTATGTACAGACTTGAAAATGAGTTGGAAAAAGAGAGAAAGGAAAGAGCTAACGAGAAAGAACATTTACAAGGAGATATAGAAGATTTACAGGTAAAATTTATTATAAAAATTAAGTCTATTAATATCCATGAAGTAATCAATACATGGATAAATGTTTATTAGGGAAAGGGTTAATATACGGACATCCAATCTACCCTCTCCTCAGGTTTGTAAAGCTAGTCTACTCTATTGCTTAAAGTTTCTTTCGGAATACTTAGGGTTATTGGAGTGCTTCAGTTTCAGAATCTGTTTGTACTATCAGTTCACTATTTACTCAATGAATATTCATGGTCAACTCCACCCATTCTGAACATTAGTCATTTAATTGTTTCACACTCTCATATAAAAAGTCAATGCATAACTTTGTCAAATAACATAAAATCAGATCTAAAATATTCTGTAAGCAAACTGAGCAGACCCTGATCAGAAGGCTCCTACAGCAGCCATCTGATCTGGGTATGTTGTTACCAAAGGTGTCAAAAGGCTTCTCTATGAAGTAAAGAGTAAAGACTGAATGTTTTCTTTGTTTCTAGAACACAGTGGCAGACCATAAAGAGGAAATCAAGTTTTTGTCGCAGTACAAAAAAGGATATGATGACCTGTACTATGGTAAGCCACTCAATGTTTGTAACTCTTGTTACTCTTGCTTAAATTATTGTTGTCTGCTAAAAATGTCATCTGCTAAAATTCTCAATTCTTCACTGTTTGACACTGATATTATTATTTTTATTTTTATTATTACTAGAACTGGAATCTTATACACAGTACACCAAGGCCAACACTATATACAGTAAAACTGCTCTAATACAAGCACTAAAACAGGTTTAAACCTGGGTCGAAGAGGTAGGTGTTAGGACGAAAGTTATGTAGAAAGCTTCTATAGGAGCATTCTGCATAACTTTTGTGCTGCATTAAGCAACCACCTATTTATATAGACTACCATGTTTATACCTGTACATTCAGTGGTCACTTTAGAGGGATTCTACAGTATATTGAGAGGTCTAGCAGGCATATCTTCTTTTCATCACAATGTAATTTTCTTTAAATTGTATTATTAAATTGAACAATAATGGTGGCAATGATGCTTTTAGTAATATACAAGTGATACATACTATGATTTTCAGCTTTCCTTGACCAACCAGATCAGGAGACACCAACAAAGAGGAAGAAGCCCCTTGTCTCTACCAAACGGGTAAGTAATTTCTTTTGATCCCTGCTATGAACAAATAAAGTTTGATCAAATTTGGATCTGGTGCAGTTTCGACAATGCCCGAGTCAATCAAGCTTTGGGGAAACTATTGACTGAGTGTCAAAATAGTTTGGATCCTGATGAGATGCTGATTTACTCATTGTCTCATCTGGGTTAGAGTTTTGTAGTTATGAAACAATTGTGATAAAAAGAGCATTTTACAGAGGTGTAGAAAGGCGTATTTATGGAGGAAAGGGTTAAGCCGTACTCTGCCATGCCATGTC
This sequence comes from Azorinus chamasolen, assembly GCA_963576725.1. NCBI lineage: Eukaryota > Metazoa > Mollusca > Bivalvia > Cardiida > Solecurtidae > Azorinus > Azorinus chamasolen. Next base: position 56,662,414 of record OY755245.1, on the reverse strand, counting down.
TGTCTATACATGTATTTATCAGTCAGTAGTTTACAGAGCATTGCAAGAATAGCCCCTTTGTTTCTCCACTAAACCCTGTGTCATGACGAACCTGTAGAATCATTTCGAAGAGACTATTCTAAAGATTGGTCACAACATAGGGTTTGGAGGAGAAATGACAAATTGAAGCCCATATATCTATGGCACCTAATCTTGTTCTTTGGGATACAAAAGCCTCATTTTTCGGCTGTTCAGGGACTTCGCATTGGTTAGTCATAAAAACCACCTATATATTAATTGCTGTCTTTCATTTAATATTTATTTCTACTATTTTATTTTAATAAGTTCATACTTCAATACTTTTAAAGCTAGAATATACTTAGTAGGAGACTTTATTGTAGCTTGAAACTTAAGCTCAAGCTTTTAAAGCAGCTAAATCATTCATTATCTTAGCTTGTAACGCATTTGGAGCAGAATACATATTTTATAGATCACAGATAAGACCAATCTATAGGGCTGTTTTTTCTTATAAATTACAAATTGTGATCGCTGACTCTTGATATTAGGAATTAAAACTTTACTGTTCACTCCTTGGGGAAAAACTAGTCATTAATAGTGACAGATCTACAGTGAAACTGAGTAGACCCAGACTTTGTTTATTGTTTGATATAGATCTGAGATAGATATATTATATTGATCAGCTCCCATTTGAATAAATATATTTATTGGCTGTACTAGTGAATAAAGAGATGGAACCAGAATTACATTGCTATCTTTATATCACACTTCCTTCCTGTTCTCTTTTAATTTCTTTAAGCGAAGTCCAATTTAGTTCACTTACCGGGTATTTACAGCTTTTGATGTTGAGAGAGTCAAATCATGCTACACATATATTGAGAGACTGCTCTTCATGTGCTTCATGAGCGCACTACAATACAGTATGTGTCTGCCTTACCCTTGATCAGTGGATTTTGTTTTATATCTACGCATTTTCATCACTAAATGATTTTTTTTTATAAAGATACATGTGTATTGTAATACTATTACCTTTCAGGCCAACCTGACAACTAATATACAGCTTGCCCAAAAACTTGAGGAGCAGATTATGACAGTCCTCAACACAGCAGTAGAAGGTATCGTATCCATAACTAATGCAAACCGTTTTGAATGTGGGAAATAAGTGTACTGTCATCTACAAACAGTGTAGATCCAGATCAGAGGGCACCTAGAGGTATAAGATGAAGTAGTTAATCTATTACTCCATACGCTATTTTTAGATCCAACCTCTTTGAATAAATCTACCGAAAAGGAGCATTAACTTGAGAAAAGGAAAATTTTAGAATTTTGTAGTTCTGAAACCATTGTGATAAATAGTCTCAGCATTTGCTGCTTAGGAGCAAATGCTCTATTTATCACAATGGTTTCAAAAAGTGACTTTTACAGAGGCGTAGAAAGGCATATTTATGGAGGAAAAGGTTAATATAAGAAAAGTAGTTAATCAATATGGGTTATGGGTGGAATCTACCATGAATAATTATCAGGTAAAGGTTTTTAACTTGAGTTAAGGTAAATTCTAAATCCACCAGAAAAAATATATGTATGTAGATTGTAGATGATACATGGGTTATGGAAGCAGGATGTTGTATATGGCCAAATGTGACCAACTGAATATGAAATGCCAGAAGATAGATATGCTTTATTTTTAGTGATTCTTTTTTTTTTCAGAGTTTGACAAATTCATGGAGGAACATAAAGAAGAGTTACAGAATATAGAACCAAAGGATGACATGACAGATGCTGAGTTTGAAGCCCAAGAAATTGACATTGATAATGCCGACCAACAGGTACTATAAGCAAAATTGTCATTGTCACAATTAAAAAGGGCATATAACCATTTACCTGATAGGAACACATTTTTATGCATTTGCAAACAAAGCAGACTCAGATCAAACAACTTCTGTAGGAACTGTCTTATTAGGGTCTACTCTTGTTTGCTTATGAAATAATAACAATGCTATTATAACAGTTCAGCTAATTAATATTCATGTAGTCATTATTTCTTACATGAATATTCAACAGGTAAAGGTAACAATAAATATTTGCAAACACTGGACAGAGAGGAGCATGTATTTTCAATCGCAACATCTGACCAGGTTTTGTGCTTGGTGTACAAAATGCTGAATCTACTGTGACTCTACAATGTTTGCAAATGATTTAATCCCTTACCCAATAACACAGCTCAAATCTAAATTGTAACAGCCAAAATGTATCACTCATGGGCAGTAATTTTTCACCTGGTTTTCGACACAGCTTGGTGTGTTAGTTTTTCATTTCTTAACCCTTTCCTCCATAAATAGGCATTTCTACCCCTCTGTAAAAGTCACTTCTTGAAACCATTGTAATAAATAGAGCATTTGCTCCTATAGGAGCAAATGCTCTATTTATCACAGGGGTTTCAAACTTCATGATTCTATTTTTTTCCTTTTCTTTAGTTATTGCTCCTTTTTGGTAGATTTATTCAAAATGGTTTGATTTAAAAATAGCCTATGAGGTAATGGGTTAACCCTTTAGTTGATACACAACTCCACATTTTATGAATATTAACCCTTTCCCTGTTGATTTGTTATGTATGAAATAATGATATCATGCGTATTAAATAGATTATTTTTTATAATTACATAATTATGATCACTGGACATTTTGTCTCAGATAGGCAGAAACTGCAGAATCAGATCTGTGTTATACCATCAGCAAACAGAGCCGACGTTGACTGGACAGCTTCTACAGGAGCCATCTGATCTTGATCTACTCTATTTGTAAAGGCATGAAAAGGCATTTATTGAAGTAAAGTGTTAATAAATTAAATTATTCTATTCGAAATATAAAATAGGGACATTTATTGCCATGGCAAAGAATGGGGAATCATGACTGTGACATATAACCTCAGACACTTAGATCTTTGCCACATAGTTCCCGCTGATGCTCTCTGATCTTGGTCCACTGAGTTGGTAAGGATTAAATTAGCTAGAAGGTTTCTGGCATGACAAAAAGTGCAGTACATTTAAATGTATCTTGAGTGGTCATGTAAGAGAGGTTTTATTGTAATTTTCTGTTATAGCTCGAGGCAGTTCAGGAAAGATTCAAGAACACCATTGGTGACATCTCCAATGAGTTGTTACTACTGAAACAACACAGTACCATGCTGATGGAGCAGCTGCAGATACTGGAGGAACACCATCCCACAATCATGTAAGGTTTTTTGTTGTTTCTCCCCTTTCCACCAGTTTGTAAAGTACATACGCCAGTTTCCTACCATTTTGATAACTTTATGTTTAAGATAATATCAAATAGTATAGACCCTGAGCAAATTGCTCCTGCAGGAGCAGTTTGATCTTGGGTTGCACTATTTGCCTGAGTGTGTCTGTCTGCATGGAATATTAATTCTTACTTGATAATCCCACTTTTTTAAACAGATCAGACAGGGTTTGTTCTGTCTGCCAAATATAATAAAAGAGTTAAACCATTTTAACATTGAATGGTGTCTTGCATAAATATTCACCAGGAAAGGGATTAAGCAAGAGAATAAAATTGTCTCCTCAAAAGTTTACCTGCCTGTATTAATTAAACCTTTTCTACAATGACTGCTCAAAAGAAGTCTTATTCTGGATCCTGCAGGAAGGTAGAAGCTTGATTGAGAGGAACTTTCTACATTACTGTTGTAGGAGCAAATGCTCTATTTATCACAATGGTTTCACAAAGTGACTTTTACAGAGTCGTCAAAAGTCGTCAATATGAGGGAAAGGGTTAATGCCTTTTCAAACAGTAAACCCAGATTAGATGGCTCCATTAGGAGCTGTCTGATCAGGGTCTGCTCTGTTTGGTTATGGACTAATATAGATCTGATTATACAGTGTCTGCCATGGCAAAATATTCCAAAGTTTATATACCACTATAAATATTATACATGTATTAACCCTTTCCCTCATATAAACGTGTTTTCATGCATTTGCAAACAGAGTAGACCCAGATCAGACGGCTCCTAGAGGAGCCGTCTGATCAGGGTCTACTCTGTTTGCTATTGGAATTTAATAGATCTGTTTCTTTGCTTTCTAAAATGGCTACAGTGATCCACCTTCCATATTTCATTACAACTACTTCGTCCATGAATATTCAGTAGGTACTGAAATTTGTAATAAACACAGAACAGGGAACCAGGGTTAACTGATTAATATTCATCATGTCATTATTTCTTACATGCATATACATTGAGTAAAGACTTAATGATTACATTCCTTTATGTTATGTAGCATATACATGTATAAGCAAACAAAGCAGACCATGATCAGAGGCCTTCTATAGGGGTCATCTTATCTGGGTCTACTCTGTTTTCAAAGGCACCGAAAGACCTAAGTATGAACTAAAGGGTGAAAGGTAATGATCATATTCATTTTTCTGTACACAGGCAGCGAGGGGATAGAATGAAAGTGGTTGATCCTGGTATATCCAAGTCAGGTAAGGCATACTGCATAAGTACAATACAGAGGATTAGATAAGATTTAAAATTTAAACATTTTGTCAGAAATAACTCCTTTATCTTTTGAACGCACATATCCTGTGTGAAAAGAGTGCTATATAAATGTGATATAATAATAATAAGAATACAGTAACAATATCTCTCTTCCAAACCTTACGTTGTGACCACTCTTTAGAATCTTCTGTTCGAGGCATTTATAAAGAGTGGTCACAGCAGGGTTTGGTGAAGAAATGCCAGTTTAGCTTCTGAAATACTCTCCTTATCTACAGCTCTAACAATAAATCCCATCTAAACCCGTTACTTCATAAACACACCTTCTTTCACCTTTGCACACAGAGTAGACCCAAATCAAAAGGCTCCGATTGGAGCCTTTTGATCAGGTTCTGCTCTGTTTGCTTAAAAATAATGCCTTTGCAAACAGAGTAGACCCAAATCAGATGTCTCCTATAGGAGCCATCTGATCAGGGTCTACTCTGTTTGCTTATGAAATTTGTCATTATAAGAATTCAGCTAATGAATATTTATGTTGTCATTCGTTCTGACATGAATATTCAAAGGGCAAAAGTTAAATTAGATATTACTGTACTCAGGTTTATGATGACTGCTTAGATCAACACATTAATTTTGAATGTGCAGTATTTGTATCTATATTGTAAGTTAATGAAATATTTAGGAGTATTCATATTATTTAGTTGTACACACATTGTCTTTAACAACCTTTAACCTGCTGTAGACAGATCTTCAATTACCTGTACAAATAATTTGGGTCCAGATGAGACATTGAGTAAGTAACTCATTAGGATTCAAACTGTTTGACACTCAGATCATGCTTCAACCCTTTCCTTCATTTATAAATGTATTTTCACACATTTGCAAACAGAGTAGACCCAGATCAGATGGCTCCTAGATGAGCCATCTGGTCAGGGTCTGCTGTTTGATAATGAAATTTGATAGATCTTTCTTTAGTTTCTAAAATGGATACAATGTTACATCTTCCATATTTCCTTGTAACACTTTTGTCAATGACGCTTCCTTAGGTATTGAAATTTGGTCTAAATATAGAACAAAGAAAGGCTTATAAAGAAATGCAAGAAAAATGAAAATAAATCAAAGATTTATTCAGCAGGCCAAAGGTTAATCAATATACATGTACATGTATAGGTTTTTTCTGTATTTTCAATGCAGTTTCATTTTCAATGAATCATATTACATGTATGTTATATTGTCTGATTAACTATTGAATATTTGTTCTCATGCCATTAAATCTAACACTACCTTAGAAAATATTGAAATATATAAAACAGGTGAAATAATTGTATCGAAGCAAGTAGAAAGACGTATAAAACGTATACAGGAGGAGAGCCTGAAGATCCAGGAAACATATGTTGCTTCACCATACTTAAAGGACAATAACTGGAAAGAGCTTCTAGGTGATCTAGAGCACCATGTGACGTGATCATGTGACTTCAACTGTTTTTGTGGGTTATTTTAGCACCCAAGTGACTTGTCCACACGATGTTATATGTCTACCACATGAACATAACCCTTTGAATGCGAGAATTGATTGTACTAGCATTTATAAACAGTGTATACCCAGATCAGAAAACTCCTGTTGGAACCTTCTGATCCTGATCTGCACTGTTTTTCATTCAAAATTCTCTAGCAAATTTAAACCTGGACTCAAAAGTTGAGCACTGATTTGTATATTCAACATTCAGAGGGTTGGTATTGGTATATAGTCCTAGTTAGGTGATGGGAATACACTCTTTGATTACTGTCAATAAATACCCATGTACAGAACAGTATATTGCACTTTACAGTAAAACCTCTATATTATGACTACTAAAATAGGCCTAACTCTGGGTCTTTCACTCTTGATATGATGAATATTCATGTAGCAGCTTCTGCATTGCTTTCCTTCTGCAGTAAGCAGCCATCTGCTTTTACAAACTCCCATGCTTTATTCATGTCATGAACCCATATTGTGTGGGAACTGTGTATATGAGTCCTTTGCAAACAGTGTAGATCCAGATCAAAGGACTCCTGAGGGAACCTTTGATCTCGGTCTGCACTGTGTGTCATAAAAATCATTTTCTTCAGTGAAAAGAATTTGATACAATCTTTTGTATATGGTTAATATTCAGAAAAGGAGGAACAAGTTTTAATTATTCAGCAGATCCAGGGTTTAGTGGTCACTATAGAGAGGTACTGTACATACATTTTGGTTTGGTTTAATTTCGCCCTGAATGGTATAGCGGGAAGGAGATTTTCTACTTTTGCCATTCATGTGCTTATGGTTAATTTGTGATGCAAGACCCTCGCACTTCAGGCAAACAGTTTGAATAAGTAGTCAGATATTTTCCACTAGCTTGCAATCTGTTAATTAAAGATATTGTCCGATACAGCTGAAAATTTCCACTCAGGATTAAACCAAATGTAAGACAAAAATAAGTACTGTTTCCCAGTAGTATATAATTACACAGACTTTAGTCACTGACAATGTGAGGTAATGGTACTCATGGTTGTTATTTCTGTTAGAAAAAAACAAATACAATTAAAATTTGTCTTAACCCTTTCCCTCATATAAAGAAAAACTTTTCCACTCCTTTGCAAACAGAGTAGACCCGAATCAGATGGCTTCTGTAGGAGCTATCTGATCAGGGTATGTTCTGTCTGTTTATAAAATTATAATAGGTCTGAATTTACAGGAACTAGCTGTCTGATCTGGGCCAAATCTGAATATTAATGGGGGAAAAGGCATATCTATGAGTTAAGGATTAAACTATTGTTTGTTTTCTGTGAAGTAAACTTGTGCACAAGGTGTTGGTTTGTACCCAAATCAGGATCTAGACCGTACATAGGTAGATGCACATATGTGTTTATATTAGGTCACACTTCCAGTGTTGGGTTTAATTGATAGCAGTCAGTGTAAAAGTGGAAAATATAATGTCAAGAAAAAGTTATATTTTACATGAAAATTGTTTTGCATTTTCATCTACAATTTTTTTTTCTGTTTCAATTTTTATTTTTTAATTTTCTGCCATTTTTATTTTAATCACAATATTACATAGTTTGAATCCTGATGAGATGACAAGTTACTTGGCATCTCATCTTAATCTAAACTGTTTGCAAAGGTGAACACAGATTTGCAACCAGCAGAGAATAAGTTAACCGTTTAAGTGCCAATTTTTTCAAGATAGATTACCGGATATTACCGTTGTTTAATGTTAGTGTCAATGTCGCAATTAATAGTAGAATAGGGGTTAAAATCAAATCAAGAGTTTCATTTAATGATATTATATTGCTCCCATCTTATCATTCCTTTGCACACAGAGTAGATCCAGATAAGACATCTCCTGTAGGAGCTGTCTGATCAGGGTCTGTACTATTTGCTTTATAAAGCCGTTATGTGGATTTATATAGACCTAATACTATTGTTTCTGCCATAGCCAAAACTTCCGGTGTTCATAGGCCAGTATAAAAATCATCCAATTGATATTGACAGTCATTTTTTTAACATGAATATTCATTAAAGGGGATGTCCCTACATTCGATGCGTTTCAAAAATACTGAAAATATACAAAACTCATTTATATGCTGAAAAGAAGTATACCGCAAGAAAACCTGTAGAATAAGCGATCCCGATTTTATTCCCGATGTTTCAGTCTTATTTGGGTTGGGTTTTAATTTCGCATCTGTTCGCTCTATTCACATCTCTCCAACAACCTCCGAGACAAGCTGTTATGTAAATAATGGAGGGTTTGGGTGATCATCGGCAAAACGCGGAAAATTTGAACTGAAAGGGCCGATAATATTTTGTTGTAGAACAAAAAGTATAAGTAATGATGAAATCAATTTATTTTGTATCACAGGGGTATTTTTCGATATAAGTTTAAGTTGACTATCTTCATAATAATGATTGAGCATAACAAATACCAAGTTTGATGATATTATTGAAAATATGCGTTCATTGTAGGAACTTCCTCTTTGAGTGAAAAGTTAATCATAGGTAAAATGTATAAGAAGTTTGCTTTATACACATAAGATATACTGGTAACTTAATTACTCAGTAATGTGTAAAATATCATTAACCTTGAAATGTTGTTAGAAACAAGTGAATCTTGTTTAACCCATTTAACTCTTTACCTAATGAATATTCATGTAGGAAATAATGATGTCATGAATATTAATAAGATTATTTTTTATAATGACATAATGAACACAGGACATTTCAGCTCAGGCAGAAGCTGTATAGAATCAGATCTATATTACACTATAAGCAAACAGAGCAGACCCTGATCAGATGGCTCCTATAGGAGTCGTCTGATCTGGGTGTACCCTGTTTGCAGATGCGTCAAAATGTGCTTACATAAGGGAAAGGGTTAACCCTTTACCTAATGAATATTCATGAAAGAAATGATAACTTTATGGATATTGATTGGTTCTTATAATGGAATATGAGTAAGAAAATGTTTGGCCATGACAGAACTGTAGAATAGAGTCTGTATTAGTCCAGTGTTTAACCCATTAAATCATAGGCTATTTTTAGATCCAACCACTTCGAATAAATCTACCGAAAAGGAGCATTAACTAGAGAAAAGGAAAATTTTAGAATTTTGTAATTTGAAACCATTGTGATAAATAGAGCATTTGCTCCTATAGGAGCAAATGCTTTATTTATCACAATGGTTTCAATAGGTTATTTTAACAGAGGTGTAGAAAGGCGTATTTATGGAGGAAAGGGTTAAACAAAGCAGACCCTGACCAGACAGCTCCTACAATAGCATACTGATCTTGGTATACTCTGTTTGCAAATGCATAAATGTGCATGTTTATCAGTTTTTGGTAAATGGTTAAACTTTATTTTCTTTATGAATTCAACAACTCGTTGGAATATGTACATGTATTATGAACTGATCTGACTTTTAGTGTGTGGGATGTTTCTGCATGATATTTGATCCAGTATGACCTCTGGAGAACAATTTTTTAACCCTTTCCCTGTTCTATGTTATTCCAAATTTCAATACATACTGAATATTCATGTATAAAAGTTATAATGAAATATGGAAGGTGGAACACTGTAGCCATTTTAGAAACTAATGAAACATATCCGTCAAATTCTATTAGGAAACAGAGAAGACCATGATCAGATGGCTCCTATTAGAGCCATCTGACCTGGGTCTACTCTGTTTGCAAATGTGTAAAATTGTGATTATTTCATGGAAAGGGTTAAGTAAAAAGTTCAAAACCTACTTGGAATGCTTTTTCAGGATAAAAAGGCTTTTTCAGGAGTACTCTGGTCTAGGTTTTCATTCTTATTAAGAGACACAAGTCACAGATGGGTGAACCCTCTACCCCATAGAGATACCTTTTGATACTTTGTAAGACAATTCCTGTAAGGGAGTCTGCTCTGTTTGCTTTTGGAATTATATAAGTCTAATTCTAAGGTTTCTGCAATTACCAAATTTTCTGTGTTTATAAGAATCCATATATCCATTTGTCCCTTCAACACAAGATCAATCTTGCATCTTCAAGAAGGAAAATTAAAATGTCTTATGGATGTGTATCTGTTTGGTGACATTGTTCAAGTGGCAAAAGATATTGTAGATTTAAGCAATATACTGAGTTTTTACTGGCTTGATTGGTTAAAGTCAGGGCTAACCAAGAGACCAAGCCAAATTTGGTGGCAGCTGATGGAACAAATGACAAGTGCTGGGCTGGAATTGCTATACCAAAGGATATTTTGTAGGCTGAATCTTGGGGCAAGATTTCTTGAAGGAGAGCTTGCTCTTTGATAATGTGGTCTAATTGCTTGAAAATGTTTGGAAGTTATGTCACGGATTGAGCAGTTACTGGCTGAATTGGTGACAGCTAGCATTTACCCAGGGTACATGCTACAGATGTATTTAGACATTGTTATGACCATCGTTCCATGGTATTTATTATTAGTTATAAAACTTTCTGTAGATTCAATTCTGTCAGCGGGACTGGGTGATGATGAAGACGAAGATGAGTCTGACCCATTTATCCCACAGGAGAGAGTTTTTAGTAAATATGCAGCCATGCTGTACACTTCCAACAACCAGGGCAAGTCATTTGATGAATTCAAAGATGCCAAATACTGTGCCAGCTGTGGTGAGAAGGTAAGAAGGGTACCCTAATTACCCACAGTATTTTGACACCAAATTTTCCTTCTCCAGTGGTCTGGAACCCTTTCCCTGTTCTATGTTTATTTCAAATTTCAATACCTAATGAATATTCATGGACAAAATGGAAGGTGAAATGTTGTAGCCATTTTAGAAATTAAAGAAACAGATCTATCAAATTCCATTAGCAAACAGAGCAGACCCTGATCAGACGGCTCCTATAGGAGCCATCTGATCTGGGTCTACAGTACAAGCCCCGCGGACTTTTTGTTTTCCGTTTTACCAGCGCGGACAAAATTATTTGAGAGCGGGTTTCCAGCACGGACAATTTTTATGGATCACCGCGGACAAATTCTGTGTCCACCGCGGACCGAAATTTACCCTACGGGATATTATCGCCGCCGAGCCATCGCTGTCCGTGCTGATATCAGCGTGGATTGCGGGGCATCACCGCGGACACTACCTTTATGACTGGCAGTCGTTTAATCGATTTAGGCATAAATTATTTAGATAAGATATATACATGTACAAAAGCTTACATGTATATATAAATACACATGTGCATTTTTTTTCAACTGAAGAAACTCATATTGAATATACTGTCAGATCTAGAATTCAAAATGAAATTAGATAGCATACGTATATAGATAGCCTTCACCCAAAACCCGAGACTGAAACGGTTTCATTCTGCTAAAACTACAATTTATAGTCAGATTTTAACGATTACCAGACTGTAAATGCTCGAGAAAAAAGAAATAGATACAAAATATCAGCAGCATTTGTTTTCACAATCTGATTTTCAGAAAATGCGTAGCGCAGAGATTATAGATATCAGGAGCACTCGGTCATATTTGTTTCGACCCCACGCGCGTATTAACCCTTTCCCTGTTCTTTATGTGTTCCAAATTTAAATACAAATGTACATGTACCTACTGAATATTCATGGACAAAATAGTTATAATGAATTATGGAAGGTGGAGCATTGTAGGCATTTTAGGAAAGCAAATAAACAGATCTATAAAATTCTTTAAGCAAAGTGAGTAGACCCTGATCAGACGGTTCCTCTAGGAGCGGTCTGATCTTGGTCTATTCTCTCGACAAATGCGTGAAAACAGGTTTATATGAGGGAAAGGGTAAAGGGGTGGAGAGTTGTATCCAACCATTATTTGTTGAAATACTTTTTTTTTGAAACCTTAACACTTTACTCCATAGTTTGTGTTCAGTATTGAAGACAGATGTTTGATTAAAACAGGTTGAATGGGACCATTTTGCGTTTTTCCCAGCCTGCTTTAAGCTACCGTCTACTGTGATATAGAAATATTTCTTATGGCGCATATTCATGAATGTATCAAGTGGAACTATTTTTGAGTGGAGGAATGGATTAACGCACTATAATGAGTACCTATGTAGTAAAGGGTTGAACTGGGTATCATTCGACGAAGAGATGCAAACAGTTGATTAAATAATTATAAAGTTCGAAACGCATCTACACTAATACACTAATACACCGCATCTACACTAATAATCTATACTGTTACAGCTATTCTTGTTTGACCGACCATGTAGTGCAGCTACAAGATTTAAGTTGATATCAGAATTAAGATGAAAACTATTGTAGCTTATTGTATTATAATTTATTTTGAAACGGCGCAAAGCAGTCGCCTGCATAAATCATTACTCTGTATAAAAGAGCCACCTGAAATAACAGATAGCCAAATATTGGTATGTCGTTGTCTTTCAGATGAGTTCAAAGCTGCGATCGTAATAATATTCATTTAAGTCATATTAACCCTTTTCGTGCTAGTAGCATATATTGACGCAATTTAAAAACAGTGCAGACCCAGATCAGACAGCTCTTAGAGGCTGTATGATCAGGGTGTGCATTGGTTTCTTATAGGATCTGTCAAGCATAAATTGCCATTCGTCCTGGGGAAATTATTACTCCATTGCCAATATAAAAGTTGAAATGATAGATAGTCATACGTAATCCATTCATATCTGCGGGAAGAGAGAGAGAGAGAGAGAGAGAGAGAGAGAGAGAGAGAGAGGGTGGGGGAGAGAGACACACACACACAGAGACATAGACAGAAAGAGAGACACACAGAGAGACAGATAGATAGGGACAGCCACAGACAGACAGACAGACAGAGAGTAAGAGGTGGAAGAGACGGACAGAGAGAGAGGGAGAGAGAGAGAGAGAGAGGGAGAGAGAGAGAGAGAGAGAGACGGGGGAGAGAGAGAGACGGAGAGAGAGGGAAAGACGGAGAGAGAGATATTTTGACGTCCCTTCTGGCCTTGTGATTGCGTATCATTGTAAATGTTAATTTGGGGGAGAGGACTTCTTAGAAACAACAACAATTGTACACAGAGAGAGGGACAGGGACGGTGAGGAAATATATTATGGGCTTATTAATTATGTATCAGACCATAACAAAGTCTAAAACATGATAAATATTTCATTTTAATACAGTGCCCCTGTATTGATTCACAGGTGCTCGTAGCATGCTATGTCTCCACGACAACAACAGACAAATTCAATATAACTGGTCTATAAGGCCTTGTCCGATCTGATAGCATGGATGGATATCTTGTATTAACAATTTCTTAAAATAATACTTACATGTAAAATAACATTGACTGGTTTTAAACCTAACGTCAAACCCTCACCGACATCAATTTCAAGCTTATAGAGATTGTTTTATTTAACATTTCCCTGTTCTATGTTTATTCAAAATTTCAATAATTACTGAATATTCATGGACAACAATAGTTATGAATGAAATATGGAAGGGGGGACATTGCAGCTATTTAACAAAGCAAAGAAATATATCTATCAAATTCTATTAGCAAACAGAGTAGACCCTGATCAGACGGCTCCTCTAAGAGGTCAGAGAAGACCCTTCTCTGTTTGCAATTGCGTGAAAATACGTTCATATGAGGGAAAGGGTTAAAGTACAATATGAAGAGATTTTGAATACATAATACCCATTCATTCTATATTTAATATTGTGGGAAATGTAGATGGCCGCTCGTCAATTATGAAGAGCAATATCAATTATTGGTGATTGACACGCCTATAGGTGACAGTTGATTGGATTATGTCTTTTCAATGGGTGGGTCTTAAAGATACTGAACCAATGAGCTGTGACATCTTGATAGTAGCAAAAGAGCGGAAATACCCGATAGTCTTTCTTTAAAGTTGTCGGAACTTTATTGATGACCAAATAATTAACACAATGATGACCATAAATCAATGACCCCCTGCGCTGAAACACCAAGTTAGTTTCCTTACATTGTAGAGCACGCAAAGCGATCATTGTTTTAATGTATGACCAAAACATTTGACCCTCATTATACTGAATTATTGTCCGCTTAAAAAATGTAGTCTGCAAAATAAATGAAATAAGCATTGCTTTAGTTCGTTGAAAACAAACAGAAAAATGAGAGTCAGACATATTTGACCCTAGTAACACTCTGGGGAACTCATCATCTGTTCAGTATACAAACTGTTTGTAAATATTAAGGAAGCCACGCTCGGCGGGCTAAGGGTTGATCTGCATATTTTTTTTTATCTTTTTAAACTTTCAGGGTTCTATAGAGAATGTCCAAGTTACCTACATTTATTATGCTGAAAGAATTTGCTTTTAAAAATGTTTTTTGTATCTTACCGGGTTTCCTTCTGTCTTCTTTTAAAATAAAAATCGACTAAATTTTGTTTCCGCGTAAAAACATCGAATTAGTGTTAGTGTATCATTTTCAAAGGCAAGTGACTGCTTAATGCGGTGTGCGGAAAAATGCCACTGGAAAAAAAATGCCACCCTGATTTGGAAAAATGCCATTGGAATATATGCCACTGGAAAAAATGCCACCCTTTTTTCAAAATTATATTTTATACTTTTTTTAAGGCCCCAAATAGGGGGCAAAGGTCCGGGGGCAAGTGTCCGGGGGGGCAAATGTCCGTAAACCGAAATACCGATATCATGAATATTTATTAAATTTATCTTTAAAATAGCTTATGTACTGAGGCTGATTTGGTATTGGAACAAAACTATAGATTTAGATTCAACATAAATTCATAAGCAAACAGAGAATACCCTGATCATACGGTTTCTATAAGAGCCATCGTATCCGTGTCTACTCTGTTTGCAAGCACGTGAAAAGCGTTGATGCTCTCAGAATTTTTACTTCTGTTGCCGGGTCATGTCAGACGTGCGGATCTCTAGCTGAAGCGTAACCTAAAGTTTGGTTGTCGGGTGTAGGTACGCGGTCCATGACTTTTCTTGGTACTTGTAGAAAATGTAGAGTCAGATCTTATATAATTTCACAAGTAAACAGAGCTGGTCCCGATCATACGACTCCAACAGGCGCCTTCAGATCTTGGTCTACTCTGTTTGCAAAGGCATGGACATTGTTTATATATGGTAAAGGGATAAGCAAACAGAGCAGACTCCTGGTCAAACAGCTTTTATTTAAGAAATCTGATCTGAGTCTTATCATTTAAGAGTTTTAAATTAATAAACATAGTTTTATGAATTGTATAACTATGAAAACATTCTTGTAATTCTGTTACTTATGCTGATTAACCCTTTCCCTGTTCAGTATTCATGTAAGAAATAATGATATCATGAATATTTATAAGCTAATGTTTTGAATGGCATTTGTAGACAAGATTGTTTTGATGTTGGTAGAAATTGTAGAGTCGGGCCTATTACAATTCCGTAAATAACTTAGCTATTTGATTTTGCATAATACACAGTGAAGACCCTGGTCAGATGGTTGCTTTTTGAGCCACCTTGTCTGGTTCTACAGTGTTCAAATGTCAGTAGTTTTATTTCCCGCATTTAACAATACAAACTGTTTGTTTTAAATACTGAAAATGAATTGTGTTAGGCAGTTGGAGAATATATTATTATATTATTTACTCAGCCTAAATACATGTATGCTGTAATATACTAGCTAGACATAAGAAAATAGTAACGATCAAAGGTGCCAGATGGTCAGTAAAACCCCTAATTTCTCAGCAGGTGGCAAGGGTCAGTGTCACACAACTGCCATTTATCACACACTGTCAACAAAGTTATGAATTATTACGTAACAGGAATGCGTGTAATGAAACCGAACTACCTAACAATGTGCCAATTGTCTAAAGTTATGATTTGTTAAATTGTTTCCCGAAAAATAGAAGATAACTATGCTTTGACTAATTAGATCTATGGCTAAGCATAATTAAACCCTACCGATTAAATCCAGTTAGATTATTGCGAATTCTAGTTCTAAAGACAGTATAGATTGATACGATCTAGATCTATACTAAAATACTTTTACTAGATCTGATATGGTACTTTACAGTAGCCAGAAAGAAGACATTTTACAACACATAAATGAACGCCGTGAGACTGTACATGTATATCTTAATATCTAGATCTTATTGAAACAAAACGAGATTTAAAATTCTAAATACTGTTGATCTAAATTATTCAACGCGTGTATCACAATAGCCCCTCACTACAAAAGCCCCTCTTGCAAAGCCCCTCACCAAAATGGTCAATGTTTACAAAAGCCCCTCACAAAAAACAATACTAACATTAATTGAACTTTAAGTGATTTGTTAAGTGTACTTTTAAAAGGAGTGTTCTAATTACCTTACTTAACGAATCTTTATAAGCTTGTCATTGAGCAAACAGGGTAGATCCAGATCAGATTGCTCAGTATTTTGATTTTGGTCTATTCTGTTTGAAATTTAAGAAAGTTAAGGAATTAGAAAATGGAAAAAAGTTTGTGTTTAAGTTAATTGGGGTAATATTATAATAATTTATAAATAATATGGCTAATATTACATCATCCATAGCTATTGGAACTATATTAACTGTCACAAAGCAAACATGGTTGAACTAGATCATATAGCTTAAGATTTGATTTGGGTCTACCCTGTTTGAAATAAATATAAGGAATCTCCTCCTTGTGATCTACAATGTTTACTTTTATAAGTATAGAGTGTGCTAATTACCTTACTTAATGAATCTTTATAAACTGGTCATTAAGTAAACAGGGTAGATCCAGACAGCTGTAATTTTGATTTTGGTCCGCTTTGTCAAAATAGTTGGAGTATAATGATTAATTAACAAAAATAGTGGGGGCTTTTGTAAGCCTTGGACATTTTAGTGAGGGGCTTTTGATCGAGGGGCTTCTGTAGTGAGGGGCTTTTAGATGAGGAGCTTTTGCAGTAAAGGGCTTTTGAGTGTACCCCTATTCGACATATGAGGCATGTCCAACACATAAATAAGAATGTCTTCCATTTCAAAGAAAGGCCAGATCATGGGGTCTTTTTTTCCAAAGTTCAGCTGGTAATGTATAGGGCGTTCCTGAAGGCCGATTCATTCCAGTTTCTTGTTGTACATTGTATCTACCCTTTGGTATACGGACATTTTCTCTCTAGGACATTTGTTCTCCTATTTGGGCATGGGAGGATAGGGCTGACATTTGTCCCCTTCAAATTTTATTTTATTTTACTTGCTCTACTTGCTCGCAAAGGATAAAAAAGAAAATACCTACATTGTTCTAAAAACGAACGGTTGATTACACAGGAAATCGGTAATGCAGAAAGAGTAAGGAGCTTTCTAAATTACTTCATTTCTGCAATTAGCTGTCATCTGTTTTAAACGACCGTCAAATCAACATTTTTAAGAATGGTTGTTTACAATCGCCGCCCCTTAACCGATAATCTTTCTAAAGCGATATTGGAGCTACATGTATCCTGTGTTTAGTTACCACTTTTTTAAATGACATCCAATTCAACTGTTTTGAATTGTTATTTTACTTCGCTATACCGGTTTGAGAACCTCTCTAATCAGGTCATTTTCTCGGTATGGTCAAAGGGTTCGTTTTATAAGGTTTTGCAGTAATTTTGTTATTATCAGGGGCAGTTACATTTTTAACGCATCGAATATTAGACCACCGGCTTACTTTAAAACTAGAAATTGGCATTTAAATTAAGAAATATGCTTTTAAAAAGAAAGAAAGTTGGCGTACATGTATGAGAGATATATTTTGCTGTACGTATTTATTAATAAATTATAACTACAGTATAACCTCAGCAAAGCAACACTCTGGGGGATATAAACTTCTGTATTGTCGTTGTAGAGAGGTTGTTGCTCATCGGAGTTTCATGGCAAATCTCTCTCAAGAGACAACCCAGTAAGGAATACCTGGGATCTTTTGAATACAAGTGGCCGCTTAATGCAGGACAAAAGTACTTTTATCCTGCATTAATCTGCCACCTGTCTTAAAACAGACATTTTATTTGTACATGTATCGATGTAGAGAGGTTCCACTGTAAGTTTTGGGGATTCATTTAAAGTGTTGTTGAAAGGAGGTGTTTGCTGTAATCTGTACTGTATGCTATAAACCGCTTCACTGTCATTATGACGTAATAATCCACTAAAATAGTCACTGTCAAATCATTGTCTGCTTACATGTTTCATCTACTTTTCTTTATAAAAAAATTATGATAGTTTTTACTTAACCCTTTCCTCCATAAATACTCCTTTCTACGCCTCTGTAAAAGTCACCTGTTGAAACCAATGTGATAAAAAGAGCATTTGCTCCTACACGTATAGGAGTATATGCTCTATTTAACACAATGGTTTCAAATTACAAAATTCTAAAAACAATAATTTTATCTACTTAATGCTCCTTTTCGGTAGATTTATTCAAAGAGGTTGGATCCAAATTGAGCCTACATGTATGGAGGAATGGGTCTTAAGAAACTTTAATATAAGTGTCAAATGGTTTGGATCCTTATCAGACGCGGCGTCTGATCAGGATCCAAACTGTTTGCAAACATTAGAGTTTTCAAGTTTGACATGGAAGGGTTTAATAGTAAATACAACTTACAATGGGGAAACTGTGATCTATTTCTAAATAAGGAATAGGTCATGGAATTTAAGCAGGCGTCACGTTGGTTTAGACATATCCGTTTAACGAAAAAATGTGGGTGTACGAGGTCCGTGGTTTGATAAACCATGTACATACTGTATACGCTTCTTTAATAACATTGATTAATTTAATTCGTATGCCCCTTCACTCCCAGAATTCGGTTGCCATGACATTAACAACACTTTAGATCTAGACCAGACGTCCAATATCTCATTATCAAACCAGAACCAAAAACTGGTTTACATCTACATGTATATCTACGTTTTTAGAAAAAAAATGGATTATCTTTTTTAATCCATAGGATGCAGGTACATCATGGCAGTGAATCGATTGAGCAGAATCTAAACATGCAGTACATGTACATCAAGCAGAAAGACAAAACATGTACACAGGTACATTTGTACACAGTAAAATATTAAGCACAAGGGTAATAAAACAACCATAAAAGTATTATTCGAATGGCTATTGAAACTGGTTAAAACGTACATTTAAGCTGCCGAACCAAGATTAAATAATGGAGAAAACTTCTAACTTTACAACTCACCTGGCTGAATTGATATTAGATGTATTAGTAAATAAAATCCCTCAATTCTTTCGTCTGCCAGAACAATATTTATATACATGTAGATCTATACAGAAATCATAAGAAGACCAGTCAGGACTATTCTCATAACAGAATCAATAGGTTTTGATGGTCGTTTCCAGTAGATTTCTGATAATTAAAATTTACACTGATGTGAAACTGAAAACAAAATCGATTGGGAATTAGAATTGGAACCTAAAACATAGAGTCGAAATGAAGATGAATTCACTAACAATGTGCACAAACGTATGCAAACCTGATACAAGTTATACAACCTAGTAACTTATTGTGTGTGTGTTTTGTGTTTAACGGGTGTTCCGTGTTTCTATATAAAACATCTTACGTATTGAACAACAAATAATTGAAATAGAAAGCATACTAGAATATCGCACCCATATTATTCAGAAACGAATCAGACAATTCACGGACAGGTTATATTCCAGTACAATCAAACGCGCCAAAAAATATGGATGAATTAATTTGTGTTTGCCGTATACAGAACAGTTTCAGTTTGGAATTAGTCCAAACGAACCATTTCTCGAGTGTTTTATTTCATACATTTCATATCAATTTTGCAAAATGTGGATGTATATATTTGTATGTACATGTAAAGAGAAAGATAAGCCGTGAAAATGGATATAAAAGGATGAAAAGGATATAAATATCAATCCAGGTAAGGTCCAGCGCGATCCGCTGTGGTACACAGTGGTCCACGATGATACCACCGCGACCTGCGGTGATAACGATCGCGCCCGGCGACGAGTGCCCCTGTGGAGGGACCAGCGCGGACCCATCACAACCCGCGCTCGATTGCGGAAGACCGCATATCAGCGCGGACAAAAATACCCGTGTCCGCGTTGGATAAAATTGCGATGGGCCGCGGAAAACAAAAAGTCCGCGGGGCTTGTACTGTACTTTGTTTGCAAATGTGTGGGTTGCTCTGTTTGCTTATGATATCATATAGATATGATTCTAGAGTTTCTGCCATGGTCAAACATTCCTGTGTCCATGTGCCATTATAACATTATACTGAGATAGTAGCAAACAATGATATAGCAAAGGAGCATTTTCATCTGGGTTTGCACTGCTTGCCTAAGCAGAGCTACAGATAATGGTGCATACCTAAATACTAAAATCCCCATTTCTCCGTCAAACCCTATACTGTGACCACTCTTTAGAATCATCTCTTCGAGATGATTTTAAAGAGTGGTCACAGTAAAGGGTTTGGTGGAGAAATAAAGGAGATATTCTTGAAAATGTTTAAGAGTTACGCATCTTATCTGCCCCTCTGTCTAAGTTTGTCGGTCCAAATATTGGGGGTAATTAGAATAAATCTCTATCAAGTGCTTGTCATGATTCTGATATTTTCTGACACTGATCTTACAACAACCAAAAATGGTCTGGTAGATCTTCAAACATGAAGACATGACTTTACCTAAGTGGTTTTTATTGCGACTCTGAGATAACTGAACCTTTAGCCTGATGAATATATTCACACAAGACTGGAGTCATTATTAATTTCATGAATGTAATTCTTATGTCAAAATATTAATTAACCCTTTCCTCCATCAATACGCCTTTCTACGCCTCTGTAAAAGTTACTTTATGAAACCATTGTGATAAATAGAGCATTTGCTCCTATAGGAGCAAATGCTCTATTTATCACAATGGTTTCAAACTACAAAATTCTAAAAATTTCCTTTTCTCTAGTTAATGCTCCTTTTCGGTAGATTTATTCAAAGTTGATGGATCGAAAAATAACCTATGGAGGAAAGGGTTAAGGAAATTTATTAACATGATAAACAGTAGATTATAAGATCAGTAATATATATAGCTCCTGTGGGACCTGTCTGATCGTGGTGTACTCTGTTTGCAAAAGTATAAAATGATAGGATAATCAGTGAAGTGTAAATAATTTTGTAAAGAATAGGTCAGCTTGGATCTAAATTAGACATCAAGTAACTCCCCATTTCATCAGGAAGCAAGATGTTTGAAACTCGGTCAGCAGTTTCTTATGAGCTTGAATGAATCAGAAGCAAGTAAAAATTCTTCCGAATCAGAGTTTGAGCAGCCATTATTTTTTATGAAAAATCTGTAAATATTGCTACTGCATTTTACTGTATTACTTCTGCATTTACTACTTATTTTAAATGCATGCCTGTTTTATATACAATTATTTACATACTTATTTCAGACTGTTGTTTGTCCCCACAAGCTACCAGGCTCAGAAAGAATTTTCTCTCTGCCTCTACATTGCACACATATCAAGATAGCAAGACCCAGGGTAAAAATCAACAAAGATCTAGTCCAGTAAGTAACTTCATTTAATATTTATTATAAAAAGATATTGTCTAGTAAACTACTTTACTTATCACATACTGAGATCTAGTCCATTAAGTAACTTCATTTATCGTACATATCGGAGCCATCTGATCAGGGTCTGGTCTGTTTGCTAATGATATGATATATAGATATCATATGATTTTACAGTTTCTACCATGGTACAACATTACTGTGTCCCTGTGTTATTATAACAAATTAATCTAATTCATATTCATAACATCATTTAAAAAATCAATCTTGCTGTTTTCACAATCAAGAAACTTTTTTCAATGCTTATGCTACGCTTGACCTGACTGTCACTTGCAAACAGCCTGGATCCAGATGAGACACCTAGTAACTTGGAACCTCATCAGGATCAAAGCTGTTCAACCTTCCCTGTTCAATATTCATGTAAGAAATAATGACATCATGAATACTTATTACCTGAATTTTTATAATGTAATATTTACAGGGAATGTTTTGCTTTGACAAAAACTGTAGAATCAGATCTATATCATAAATAACAAGGGCAAACCCTGATCAGACAGCCTCTACAGGATTCATCTTATCTGGGTCTACTTTGTTTGCAAAGGCGTGGAAAGGCGTTTATATGAAGGATAGGCGTAACAACCTAGTTTTTCAAAAGCTTGTTGAATAAATGGGAAAAAAGTTAAACTTGCTCCAGATAAGGGTTTAGGCAAACATTATTGTGTCAGCATGATAGGGGTTATACTTTGTTTCCTGGCTTGAGTTTTAATTTTTTAGAATTTAGTACTTTTGATCAACCCATTCTCTCATTTTGACGCCTCTGTAAAAGTCATTTTTTGAAAACATTGTGATAAATAGAGCATTTGCTCCTATGGAGCAAATGCTCTATTTATCACAATGGTTTCAAAACTGCACAATTCTAAAAAAAAAATTTTTTCTAGTAAATGCTCCTTTCAGTAGATTAATTTATTCAAAGAAGCGGGATCTAAAATAGCCAATGAGGTAATGGGTTAAAGTATTTTTATCTTAATATGTGTCTTCAGAATTATGTAAACCGTGTAGACAAATATCAGCATGTACAGTCAGAGAAGCAGCAGGGTCTGTTTTCTTTGACACTGCAAAACAACTACATTTTTTCCCAAATCATCCAAAGTATTCAGACACCCAGTTTCCACTCTCTATGACTTTGTGTGTAAATTCTGAAAGGGGTGATCCCCCGAGAGCAAAAATTGCAACACAAAAAGTGAAAATTGCAGACTCGGTTTTATTGAGTCTGTTCATGAACAGTAATTGAAAGTGCAACACTGCTCAAGCCCCCTAGCACCGGCTTAAGCGGTATTCAATTTTCAGAACAAGAAGTACTGAAATTTATGATCTCGAAGGATCAGAAGGTATAACAACACTGAGAATGAAGTACGGGGCGACGTTTTACGGCCGCCACACAAGCACTTAACACCTGCTGTTGTGAAGATTATAAATTCTGAAAGGGGTGATCCCCCGAGAGCAAAAATTGCAACACAAAAAGAGAAAATTGCAGACTCGGTTTTATTGAGTCTGTTCATGAACAGTAATTGAAAGTGCAACACTGCTCACGCCCCCTAGCACCGGCTTAAGTGGTATTCAATTTTCAGAACAAGAAGTACTGAAATTTATGATCTCGAAGGATCAGAAGGTATAACAACACTGAGAATGAAGTACGGGGCGACGTTTTACGGCCGCCACACAAGCACTTAACACCTGCTGTTGTGAAGATTATAAATTCTGAAAGGGGTGATCCCCCGAGAGCAAAAATTGCAACACAAAAAGAGAAAATTGCAGACTCGGTTTTATTGAGTCTGTTCATGAACAGTAATTAAAAGTGCAACACTGCTCATGCCCCCTAGCACCGGCTTAAGCGGTATTCAATTTTCAGAACAAGAAGTACTGAAATTTATGATCTCGAAGGATCAGAAGGTACAACAACACTGAGAATGAAAGCCAATTTAGTACCAGTTGGATAGACTTTAAATGAGGCACCCAGTTTCCACTCTCTATGACTTTGTGAAAGCTGAATAAGTCAATTTAGTACCGGTTGGATAGACTTTAAATGAGGCTGACATAGAAGCAAGTGATGTTGACCCTAATCAAATGTTTCCTTCAACAGCAGATTTATCTGGGTCTGCACTGTTCACTTAAGTTTCTGTGTCTGAATACTTAAGGTAAATGGATAAACATTCATTTTGCAAACAGTGTAGACCTTGATCAGACGTCACAAACAGACATAGGGGTGAATCCAGGTCTGAACTCATAACAAAATGCTGAAAACCTAAGGACACTGTTTTTTATGGCTTTCGGAGCCATATAGCAATCGGTCTCTTTACGGCAACGAGTTCACTTGTCTAGTGAACATGCGCAAGATAAAATAGTTTTCTTCAAGTCTGCACTAGTTTGGTTGTAAAATGTTCATGTATTTGTTTACTCTTCATGTATTTAATAATGATTCGCTGTGTAAGATAATTACTACTACTCTACACAAAGATAAACTTTTTAAAAGTCTTGAATTTTAATAAAGTCCAAAGAAGACGCGAACGAATATTTTACCGTAGTTTTCGCAACACCTTGGCGTTCTAAAGCAGAAGGAATATAGCCTAGGTTTCCGATTGCATTTTTATACACATTCGTAACTGATTAGCATATAGACTTACAACTATAGCCAATCAAACTGCCTTTTGCGTCGTATTCGGTCATTTCCGTTTGACCCGTACTCAAATTAGAAATAGGAAGTTTCATAAAGGACAAGGTCAAAGAAATCTAAAATAATCAACCATGAAATTCGGAATTCGCATATACACATGTATCACGCATCGAACAGCGTGTTTTGACTATGGCACCCAACCTCAACACAAGTCTTAAGTCTTACAAGAAGTAAAACCGTAAAAGCATGAGGTTCTATCGGCTTATCAAAGTAAGTATTATCCATAGAAGGTTTTCAACACATGTTCAATTAAATTATATTCCAGTGTCAATAACAACTGTGAAAATAGAGCCTCTTTTATGTATCGTGTAACCGCCGAGTCGCCGACACTGTCGTTTGCTCAAGACGTTTGTGTCGTTTAAAAGCGAAAGTAGGTAGCAATTTGTTGAAATGTCTTTCCCAGATTACAACTCTACTTCAGACTGTAGTTCTGAATTTGAGTTTCATCAGGTTGCAAACAACTACTGTAATTGTATGTACATGAATGGATCTACTTAGTAATTAAAAATAAAAACAGTCTACCTTCAATTTGTAAGCAGACTACATTAATCCAAAATAAACAAGTGCTGAACATGGAAAAATAAATGTTATGTGTAAGAATTAGTTGAACAAAAAATGCCCTGTTTGTTGGTTTGTTGGCTTGGCTCAAACTTTAATGATGGCAATAACTTTGTAGCAATTGCACATACATACTTCAAACCTGGCATGCCTGTGCAACTTACGGAGGCGAACATTTTTATTTATTATTTGGAGGTTGAGGGGGGGGGGGGGGGGGGGGGGGGGGGGGAGGACTTATTAAAATCAAGGTCATATAACAGTTAAATGTCACATTACGGGTCAAATTTATATTGGTCACAATCAGGGGCATAGTGTTTCACAAAATGTGTTGTTATTAATACTTTTATCAATTCTAAGACGTTATTGTTATTAACGTGTACAGCACTTTCTCCCCTTACACTTAACATCCATATCAAACCCGAAAGCCGTTATGGCTATCCAGGCCTTTGATTTCTCATTTGCTGGTAGGATGATTCTTTGTGTCTATTTAGAGAGCTGCTGAAACCCCAGGATGAGGATGTGAGTTTTGACTTTCCTTCTTCCATGGGAAATAAGTATGACGGAAGCTGGCGCGGTCAGTCTACCTCACTCCACTCGCCAACAACGAGCCGTGACAGCACTAGCATAACAGATTCGGAGAGCGCAATGGTATGGCATTGCCTATAATCTTTACTCTGCTGAGCAAAATGCAGTGTAACCTACCGTAACTGATTACCTCATAAATGTTCACGGAAGAAATAATAACTTCATGTATATATATTACCTACTTCATAGTAATATATGAACACAGCTATTTTGGACATTGGCAGAAATTGCAAAATCAGACTTGCAATAAAAAAAACTCTAAACCGGATGTTAAATTTAGTATAACTATCGGTCTTGGAGACAGGTGGCAGCTTAATGCAGGGTGAATATCATGCAGAAAGCTCCTAGAGGAGCTTTCTGCATGACTTTCACCCTGCATTAAGCAGCTACCTGCCTGAAAGTATCAAACATTTTCTCTACTAGAATTCCAGTTCAGAGGGGGTTTACTGTATATATTAGAATTAGCAAACAAAGCAAGTGGTTACTTAAGGTAGGTCAAAAAGTTATGTTTTTTACCTGCATTATGTAACCACCTGACTTATAGACCTGTAATTAGACTTCTTTTAAATGGTTGCTTAACTCTTTACCTCATAGGATATACCCTTGTTGCCTTTGCAAACAGAGTAGATCCAGATTAGTCTTTTTGCTTTTGAAATAATATAGATCTGATTCTACAGTTTCTGCCATGGCCAAAAATTCCTGTGTTCATATGCCATTTTAAAAATACTGTAAATATTCATGATGTTGTTATATGAATATTCATCAGGAAAAGTCTTAAGACAGGTTTCACTGCATTACCAGCAGAAGGTATCACCTATATTTATACTCTGTTGTGTTTACGCCCATTCCTGTTGTAATACTCAATCTGAGTGTCAAATATATTCATCAGGAAAAGTCTTAAGACAGGTTTCACTGTATTACCAGCAGAAGGTATCACCTATATCTATACTCTGTTGTGTTTACGCCCATTCCTGTTGTAATACTCAATCTGAGTGTCAAACATATTAGATCCTGATGACATATCAATTTACTTGGCTCCTCATCAATATCTAAAGTAATAAATTTGCAAAGGTAACCACACATTTGCCCTCAGTATTCTTTGTGCTAAAGAATATTCCTGCATTTCTTGAGGTTTATTAACTTTGGAAGAAGATTTGCTTTCTCAATGACTGTAGCCAGAGGTCCAGATAAGATGTGTAATTTTAAACATTTTCAAGAATAGCTACTTTATGTCTCCAACAGCCCATTACTGTGACCACTCTTTAGATTCATCTGGAAAAGACTATTCTAAAGAGTGGTCACAGTATAGGGCTTGGTGGAGAAATGGCGATTTTAGGATCTGGACAAGCACCGTTATCTGTAGCTCTGTGTAGCTCTCGATTTTTGCATTGGAACATTGTGCCAGTAGTGCCATTGATCTTTACCCATATATCAATCCTTTACTTGATTATGAGTCGCACCTTTTTATGTCAGTATGGGGCGCATATTGTTTTTGCTCTGTCTGTTGCTTTGTTGGTTTGTCACCAACTATAACATTGGCAATAATTTTGTAGTCATTGCACATACATACTTCAAACTTGGCATGCCTTTGCAACTTGTGGATGTGAATATTATTAGTTGTGAATTATTAAGGTCAAAGTCATGCATTAAAGTCAAAGGTCAAATAATTAGTCAGATTAAGATTGGCGATAATTTTGTTGCCGTTTAGCATACATATTGCAAACTCGACATGCACGTGAACTTATGGAGGCAAACACTCATATGGGTGACTTATTACGGTTAAGGTCATACATCAAGGGTCTTGGCATCCATGTGAAGCTGATGGAGGTGAACATTTTTAAGGGTGACTTACTAAGGTCAAAGTCAAGTTGATACATCAGGGTCAAAGGTCATATCAGGGGCATAGTGTTTCACAAACACATCTTGTTTGCAGTGTAACTAAATGTGAAGAGCTTCTTTTGTTCATCTTTATGCTTGTCTCATTTCTGTCAGCTTGTATAGCAAGCATTTCTTTGTTTCATTGTGTGGGATCTGCCAAATGTGATCTGATTTGCAGTCAGCTTGGATCCAGATGATACACCAATCAACTGGGTTACTCTTCTGGATGCTTGGTCATTAATTTCTCAAACTTTTGAATGAGTAGGAATATAGAAAATGTTGCAACAGATCAGAGTTCATGCAATCATGATATTAACTCCTTGCACACTAAGTAATATTTCGTCTGCAACAATTGTCATCTGTTTCAATTCTTAAAATAACTTTTCTCTAATTTCTTTGCAAAAATATGATCAAGATGACAATCAGTTTGGATCCTGATGAAACGCCGCATTATGCGGCATCTCATCTGGATCCAAACAGTTTGCATAGGTAATCAGTTTCGCCGCTAGAGTGCAAAGAGTTAAGAGCTGGATAAAGGTTTATCAGACTTGTAGAGACATATAGAATATGGCATGTTATGGACATTGCTCAGGTCCTGGTCAAGTAATGGCTCAGTCCATTATACTATAGTCATGTAACACAGTCTATGTTTTTACACCACATACGAGGGGTGTTCCAAAAATAATGTCACTTGCATTGGTGCTCATATAGCGGAAGTGCTTTTGTTCATTTTAATTTGCTCTGCCCTTCAAAATACTCTCCGCCAGCCAGAATACACCTTTTTAGCCGGTCAATCCATTTTTGGAAGCATTTTTCATACTCTTCAATGGGGACACCCATCAGACACTGATAAACAGCAGATCCAAGGGCATTTCTCGAATTGTATCTCCTTCCAGATAAATGATATTTAAGTTTTGGAAAGAGAAAATAGTCGCAGGGGGCCAAGTCTGGCGAATACGGAGGATGCGGAAGGACGGTAACCTTCTCTGACTCCAAAAAGTCAGTCACAATACGTGCCTTGTGAGCGGGTGCATTATCATGCAAAAGTCGGACATCCTTAAGTCCTGTTTTGGGGCGGCTACTTTTGTAGTAGTTCTTCAATTTTCTCAGAACAACGTTTTTATAGAACTTGCCTGTGACCGTTCTGCCTTTTGGCACCGGGATTTGAATAGCTGGACCCTTATTAGTGAAAAAAATAGCATACTAAACCTTCTTTACCGTTCGTATTCGTTTGGCAATACTTGGGCGTCTGGCATTTTTAGTAGCCCATATTCGGTTGGAAAACTTCCGCTTTGGTTCAAAATAATACACCCAGGTCTCATCACCAGTGACTATATTGTCAAAAGCCTTTTTACTATATTTTGGGTACATTTTGAGAAGTTTTTTTGCCATTGTTACACACGTCTTCTTTTGCCCATCCGTTAACAAATGGGGTATCCATCTTGCATTTATCTTTCTAACTTTTAGGTGTTTCTTCAAAATTGCATGAACTCTTGCTAACGACAAGTTTGTCATTCGAGCCAATTGTCTTACGGTGAATCGAGCATCAGTTTTGAGGATATTTCGGATTTTTTCTATGTTACCTTTGGTCGTAGTTGTTGCAGGACGACCTGGGCGAGCAGCATCTTTCAGTTGCTGCTGCCCAGCACTAAATTTAGCTACCCACCTACAAACAGTCCTGTGGGACATTTGGCCCTCCCCATAAATGTCACACACCTCGCTGTGAATATCTACAGCCTTTATGCCGAGTAATGACCTACCTTTTATATAGGCCCTAATTTCAAGAACATTTTCAGCTCGTTTTCCTGTCATTTTGTGTATAGTCTAACGAATAGGCTATGAAACGATGTACACTGTACCGAGGCAAGTGAACGTGTGGACGAGATATTTACCTGTGTCACGAGCCAGTGATCACTCAATCGACACGAGGTGGTTTTGTGCATGAATTGCACGATTTCCGCGAAATAAAGCACAGATGACATTATTAATGGAACACCCCTCGTACCAGTCTATGTCTTTATAATTAACATTTTGTGGATAAATTTGTTTAATAATTCTATCTTTATATCAAGAATAATGAAAAATGGGTTTTGGGTATTTGCTCAATTACAGTTCTTGTTTTAAAACAATAATCACATATGTCAGCATAAGAAATTGTTGGATATGGATCCAAAATAGCATGCATATTAACAATTGTTTTAATGTTACAAAACATTTTGTACATGTTGAGCGCTTTTCTGAGCTTAATCTTAAGCTCCTTCGTTAAGCTGGCACCAGGTTCTCACCTGAAATAATTCAAAATATACTTTAGAGTCCAAAGCCCAACAGTGAGTTATACATGTCACTTTACAGGGCAGTCATATTTCAGCTGTTTTTATCTGTTATTTGTTTTACCATATTTGTATATGATTGTTTCATGCAGTTAAGAATTAAAGTAAGTACATGAAGCACTGTGTAACTATGGTGATGGGTTAACCCTTTGAATGTGAGACATGAGTGTACTGGCATTTGCAAACAGGGTAGACCAAGATCTGAGGGCTCCTAGAGGAGCCCTTTGATCACAGTCTGCACTGGATGTTGTTCAGAATCCACTAGTGAATTTAATCCTTTATTTCTGAATGGACTATCATCAAACCCTGATAGGTTATTGCACTTTAAATATTCGACATTCAAAGGGTTTAGGTAAGATATACACATAAGTGTGTGTTAGTTAGTTTTCATATAAAAAGCACAATGATAAACACAATAATAAACAATGATAAACACAATAATAAACACAATAATAAACATGATGATAAACAATGGCCACCTACTCTAAATACTCTAAGTATTAGGACAGACAGACTTAGTCAAATAGTGCAGACCCAGATCAAGCTGCTCCTGAAAGAACAGTTCGATCAGGGTCTACATCATTTGCTGCCATGTCAGTCTATTTAAAGTTATCAAGATGGTACCAAATTGATCTAATTAACTTTAAAAAGTGATGGAGATCAGTGGATATTGGGTGTCCAGATTGTTGGGTAAATAAGGTATGCACACTGAGTTTAATGAGGTTTTTCAAAAGCCTTAGACATTTTCTTGGCCATATGTATAGGAACAAGAGAACCATGTTGGCTCTGTATCACTCACCTCGGTCAACAGGCCGTGTAATCTGTTTAACCCTTTACTCAATAAATACACCTTCCTGTGCCTTTGCACATGGAGTAGACACAGATCAGACTGCTCCTGTTAGAGTCATCAGATCAGGGTCTGCTCTGTTTGCTTTTTAAATGATATAGATATGAGTATACAGTTTCTGCTATGACCAAATATTCTTGTGTTCATGTCCCATTATAAATTTTTATGTCATTAATATTCATGATGTCATTCTTTCTTACATGTCAGGGTATTCATAGAGTAAAGGGATAAAAGAACATTACTCTGTCCATTTGTTTCAAGATATAGCCAATCATTAAGCTCAGTGTATACCTGGAATTACATTGGTGGGTTTGAGAAAAGTTGGTAATGAGTCATCTAAGGAATATTCCAGCAAAATTATATAGAAATGAGCAATCGGCAAATTAATTCTAAAACTTTGTCACAATGGTTTGTGCACTGCATATTTTGCCAAATTGCACAAAATTGGTGATGATTTGGACATGGTTTTCTGTAGTCAGAATCAACTTTGATAGCAACAGGCAATTTAGCAAAAGCTAGCTTAAACCTAGGCAGATAGTTTATGTAAGTAAATTGTCCTTTCATTCAATTACACATACTGTATTTTAATACACTTCATATTCATATAAATTTAAACACTTAATAGTATGTACATGTATATAATTAACACAAGATATCAGAACTATATGCACTTAACCCCTTCGCTGCCTTACCTCGAGCCTCACTCGGGCGAGAAGTGTTTCCAATGTGCTATAACCCGAGCTAGACTCGGGGTTATTACAATCTATGTTAAATTACAGTAAATTTATGTTATGGTGTAAGGGAAGCAACCCATCCTTTACATTTGAAGTGACTGTCATTTTGAATGGTTTCCCTTATGTAATATGTGTAATGGGTAGAAAATATGTTTTTTTATCAAAAAGTTAACACAGATTTAACACAGATTCCTACTAAATTCCTTTTGAATCTAATGGTTAGCCATTATGGAACGTCTACAAAATCATGTAGATTGCGTGATTATTAGTGGAGTAATGAGAAATTTTATGTAGGCTGGTAGGTCTGCCGAGTACGCGCTGAAGTAGATCCCGGCACATAGGGTGTACAGGCCCACGGCAGCGAAGGGGTTAAAGCATTAGCTTCTACTCATACTATAAGACTCACATTTATCGGTGTACAATATTTTTTTATAACACCAACAAATTTATAGTTACAGTAAAACCTGTTATAGGTGAGCATTTGTTGATTTAACACAGGTGTCTTTAACCCATTACCTCATATGCTATTTTAGACACATTCCCTCATAGGCTATTTTTAGACCCAATCTCTTTGAATAAATCTACTGAAAATGAGCATTTACTAAAAAAGGGGGAAAATTTGAATTACCTTTAGAACATTTGCTCCTGTAGAGCAGATGCTCTATTTATCACAAAGGTTTCGATAAGTAACTGTTGCAGAGGTGTCAAAATGTGTCAATATGAGAAAATGATTTAAATGCATGTGGTAGCTTCATGCAGGACAAAGCAATATTTCCCTTTTCCTGCATTCAACTACCACCTGCCTTATAGACTGAGTATTGAATCGCTTTAAATGGATATCTAAGACAGATTTTACTGTGTGTAACATGCTACCCACACTAGTTTCTAGTGTCTAGTTTGACACCTTGAATGTCTAATTTTCAAATTGAAATGGTCCATCATTGCTTAACATTGAATCCATTCAGTATGAAAGGATTCAGTTTACTAAAGGACTTTAAATGACAAACAGTGCAAACCCAGATCAGAGGACTCCTCCAAGAACCTTCTGATCTGGGTCTACACTGTTTGCCAATTCCAAGTCACTTGTTTCTTCACATTCAAAGGTTTATTGGCAAACTATTTCAGCTGTACGTGCCAAGTGAAAAGGCACTTTCAGGCATTTGACAACAGTGTACAACTGCAGCAACTGATCAGGGTCTACACTTTCTCAAAGTAATAAAAAATTGCAAGAATTATTTTCTTATACAGTGAAACCTTGATACTACGAAATTTTAGTAATGCGTAACTTAATCCTTTGTAGGCAGGTGCCTGCTTAATGCAGGGTGAAAGTCATGCAGAAAGCTCCTAGAGGAGCTTTCTGCATGACTTTCACCCTGCATTAAGCTGCCACCTGTGTTAAATATCAACAATGGTATGTATTTGAGTGTTCGTGATATCGAGTGTTTACTGTATTTCAAACAGTGATGACCCTGATCAGATCCTGCATCAGATATATTTATACAATGGTTAGTCCTTGTCTGTACGCTTTTCAAAGGTATTCTTTGTCATGGTTAAGTTCATTTGATTTTTAGATTTCTTTGAGCAAATGTTTGTTGCACAAGGAAGAGCAGTGAATTAACTCTGCATACAAAGTAATTGTTATCTGCAAAATTTACTGCTTTTATTTTGATCTAGGTCTACTCTGTGTAGAAATACGTATTTAAGGAATAAGAGGTTAAGCCCATTGTAACAGAAGTTACAATGATGGAAGACTTGGTGCTAGTCAAAAATTAGACTTGCTAAATGTTGAAGTATTTGTATTTAGAAGTGTAAACAGTTAGTATTTTAGAAAAGAGCAACATAAATTATGTTTCATCTTGACTGAATCAGATAGTAGCTCAGATTAACCCAGTCCCTCATATTTTCTCCTTTTGACACCTCTGTAAAAGTCATTTCTTGAATTCATTGTGATAAATAGAGCATTTGCTCCATCGGAGCAATGCTTTATTTATCACAATGGTTTCAAAACTACACATTCTAAACTTTTCCTTTTTTCTAGTTGATGCTCCTTTTCGGCAGATTTATTCAAAGAGGTTTGATCTATGAGGGATTGGGTTAAAATGTCTGTGAGCTTATTGAGAATGTGAATGCAATAAAATATGTGCAGTAAAACATCTCTGTAGCAAACACTTGGTGCAGGATACAAATGAGTATATATTTTGGCTCAGACAGAAACTGTAAAATATTTATATCTATGTTATACCATAAGCAAACAGAGCAGACCCTGATCAGATGGCTCCTATAGGAGCAGTCTGATCTTGGTCTTCTCTGTTTGCAAAGGCATAGAAAGGGATATTTATGGAGTTAAAGGTTAAACCCTTAACTGTATGAACTCCACTCATTATGATACTTGCAGGGTTCATGCTAATTAATACTCATTCTGGCATGAATGGACAAAACGTGTCACCTGCAATCACAATATAAAAAACAGAAAATCATTTGAGATTTTTCTTGAATGCCAATTAATTATCAACCAATTAATTATCAACTGCAAATATTTTGTCTACTGAAATAATGAAAATAAGCTTTACTTTTATGTTTCTTAAAAGTCAGAGTGTCAAACAGTTTGGAACCTGATGAGTTACTTAGCATCTCATCTGGATCAAAACTGTTTGCATTGAAAAATTTGTTGTGAGCTTGCAACAATTTTAAATTGCTTTCAACACTGAATTTCAGAGAGGAATTTGCCCATCAGTGTTTAACTATAGAGTACACTCAGTATACAAGGCTTAGACTCTCTAGAGCATTTTGATTGACAATCAGTGCAGACCCTGATCAAAGGACTTATCTAGGGGCCCTCTGATCTGGGTCTACACTGTTTATAAATGACAATGCATGTGTGTCCCTCATTCGAAGGGTTATGGAATCAATAGGATTAATGTTTTTGGGTGTGATTTATTGTATGTATTCAGTGTGTATGCAGAGCACTAGATCAAGGACATATTTAGGAAAGTTTGGTAAAATCTGTTTTAGAAATTAATCGCGAAATCCTTTCTAGTTAGTGCTGATTAGAATTGCCTCTCCAAGGCAATTCTAATGAGTCACAACAAGATGGAGATTTTGATAGATCAATGCGCCTCTTATATACAAGTCTGCATATGTATATAAGTGATGTTAAAAAGCAAGTTGAATTATGAGAATATGAGGTTATGTAATGGTATTGTTACATTTTTTCAGCATTATTCACTGCATGACATGTTTGATGACTTTAAACTGAGGACAAACCTTGAGCGGAGCATACCACGGCATCTGTCCCCAGTAAGTATATCAGTCAAGTGGCGGAATGGGTAAGATGTTAACCTCCCATGCAAAAAGATATTTGAGACACTCTTTGGGGAAAGGGGTGTTGTCACATTGCAAACAGTATAGACCCAGATCAATTATCATGTCTATGATGAAGTAACTGATCAAGTTTTGCATTGTGTAGAAATACAGAGAATAAATTGCTAGAGATTATGAAGAATAAAAAACAGTGCAGACCCTAACCAGATG
The DNA here is from genome assembly GCA_963576725.1 of Azorinus chamasolen. Taxonomy (NCBI): domain Eukaryota; kingdom Metazoa; phylum Mollusca; class Bivalvia; order Cardiida; family Solecurtidae; genus Azorinus; species Azorinus chamasolen. Next base: position 56,627,730 of record OY755245.1, on the reverse strand, counting down.
CAGTGTCAGAGAGGCTGTAACTGGTCTTGGTGTACTCTGTTTGCAATGCAATAAAACCCTCTCTAAAGAGCAGCTCACTTGATTTTATAATCATTTATGTGTTGATCAGACACAACTGACACATTTGAGTTAGAAAATATTGTTTCCCATGAGATCTATAGCTCAATTTTGTGATCCATATCTTTGTCTCACCTGTTGTAACAGTTGTGTTCCATAATTTGTCTTGTTACATTTGTCTTGTCTTTCCCAAATGAATATTTGCATAAATTGATCACCTCATATTTGCCTAAATTTATGACCCTAAAATATAATTTTTATAATGTAAAATTCTCAATGGAATTTATGGCTTAGACAAGAATTGTAGGATCAGATTTATATAATTCTATAAGCAATCAGAGCAAACCCTGATTGGACAGCTCCTACAGGAGCCATCTACTCTGTTTGAAAAAGCATTAGTATGAGGGAAATATAATGTTTAATAATGCCATGATGTTTTACTCCAATTATCAGATACAAAATGTTGTTTAAACATTTTTCATGCTGTATGATGATGAAACTGGTCTGCCACAGTTTTGATTTATTTCTGATTCGTTCTAGCTTCTGAGAAACTATTGACCAAGTAACAAACAGCTTGAATCCTAAATCTGGATTTAACCCTTTCCCTCATATAAACGTGTTTTCACGCATTTGCAAACAGAGTAGACCCAGATCAGATGACTCCTAGAGGAGCCATCTGATCAGGGTCTACTCTGTTTGCTAATTGAAATTCAAAGATCTGTGTCTTTACTTTCTAAAATGGCTACAATGCTCCACTTTCCAAATTTCATAATAACCTTTTTGTCCGTGAATATTCAGTAGGTATTGAAATTTGTAATTAACATAGAACAGGGAAAGGGTTAAACAGTTTGCAAAATGTCAGTCAAGTCATACCTGGCATGGTATATAGGTTAATGAAAATGCTGTTGATGAATTTCAGGATCGCTGCCTCTCTGTGATAGAGCAGTTCTGGACCTATATCATATGGGAAGATGACAATGGGAAAGATGGAGAAGTGCATTTGTCTGTAATGGTGAGTAAAGGGGCATAAGTCTTTCACACACAGAAATTTTATTTGACTGAATTTATATACTGGGTACCATTATAGAGTTGTATTCCGTCATATCGACAGATAATTTATAAGTTATTAATATCTAATATTCTGTATTATATTGTAAATTGCAAGAGTCCTGTAATATTATAAAAAAAATCTCTACAGATGAAACAGCTCCTGTGAAAGGTCTTGCATGATAAAAGGCTAAATTATCTATTAAAGTATCAACCCTGTACCTGATTGAGACATCTTTCTACCCTTTTGTAAACAGCGTAGACCCAGATCACACTGCTCCTGTAAGAATGTCTGATCAGTCTCTACTCTGTTTATTTATGAAATTATATACAGTAAAAACTCTCTATAACGGCCACTAAATTACATCAAGTATTTTGTGTTAAAGCCAGGTGGCTGCTTAAAGCAAGGTGAAAGTAAAACAGAATGCTCCTATAGGAGCATTCTGTTTTACTTTCACCTTGCATTAAGCAGCCACCTACCCTAAATACCAATTAATTAACACAATTTAGTGGCCGTTATAGAGAGGTTTTACTGTAGATCTGATTTTACAGTTTCTGCCATGTCCAACATATCTGATTTCATATACCATTATAAAAGCTCAGCTAATAAATAGTCATGGTATCATTATTTCTTACATGAAATTTTATGAGATACAGGGTTGTATAATATATATCATATTTGAATTGTTAGAAATATGACGTCCCAGACAAAGTATGTTCTACACGAACAAGTCAAGTGTAAATACACCTCAAAACATCACATTAAAAACAGTATAAATAGAGCCAACAGAACATCCTATAGCTCAGTGTATACTGATGACCCTAAAAAATAAACAAAACTATTCAATGATTCATGCCTTATTCCTCGTCCATATTCCAACATAACTAGCCTTTTTTAGCATATGCACAGGGTTAGTTAATGTACCATTTGTCTGACATCCAGCCACTCATTCACTTTTCATTTAAATGTCATCTTAAAGGCTTGATCGAATCGGAAGTAATCAAAATTGCGTGTGGTCCAAAGGTGAGCAGACATTATCTTTTAACCCTTTCCCTGTTCTATGTTTATTTCAAATGTCAATACCTACTGAATAGTCATGGACAAAACAGTTATAATGAAATATGGAAGGGTGGATATTGCAGCCATTTTAGAAACTAAAGAACCAGATCTATCAAATTCTATTAGCAAACAGAGCAGACCCTGATCAGACGGCTCCTCTAGGAGCCGTCTGATCTGGGTCTACTCTGTTTGCAATTGCGTGAAATCACGTTTATATGAGTGAAAGGGTTAACAGTGTGATAAAAGTTAACGTTTATTTTGCAGGATAAGCTGTACAAGTACATGGAGGAGAGGTACATGGTAAAGGACATTATGTATCTGTGTAACTTTGACCTGCTGTCAGCCACAATGGAGTACTCGGAGCATGATAAGGTATAGTAGAACCTATGTATCTGTGTAACTTTGACCTGCTGTCAGCCACTATGGAGTACTCGGAGCATGATAAGGTACAGTAGAATCTGGCTATAGTGACCATATGATGAATAAATATGGAGGTCGACAAGAGCAGATGGTTGCCCAATGCATGATGAAAGTAATGCGGAAGCTCCTCCAGGAGCTTTCTACAATAATTTCATTCTGCATTAACCCTTTCTGTAATGAACATTTAAGCATGAATTGATGACCTAATGAATATTCATTAACTTAATTTATAGAATGTAATTTTTTCAAAGGATTCTATTTCTTGTAGATCCTGTAAGCTTGGTTCATGATCTGTTCATGATGTAGAGGGTTATAGTTATGTCCAAAGTCTTATTAGAGCATGCATTGGTTGTCTATCATAAATGTCAGAGTTCAGTTTCCCCTGAACCCTTTAGTTGTTGAATATTCTTGCAAGACTCCACCCATTTTTTAATATCTATTTATGCAATTCTTAGTTTTTATTGAAAAATAAAATATGAAAATTTATCAACATTTCAAACAGTAATGAATATATAAAATATAAGCATTCAGTGTGGACCCTGACCAGGCAGCTCCCACAGGATCCTTCTTTATTAGGTCAACTCATTTTTCAAAGGTGTCGGAAGGTGTCTCTATCAAGTAAGGAGCTAAACCTGTTCTGTCTTTTGTGCCTTTGCAGACAGAGTAGACCCAGACCAGTGACCTCATATGAGAGCTGTTTATTCACGGTCTGCTCTGTTTGCTTATAAAGTTACAGATCTGATTCTCTTATCTCAGCAGTTTTGCATTACGATAGTTTTATGTTTTAAGGCAAGATTCAACTATTCATTATTATAAACTATTGACCCTTTCCCTCATATAAACGTGTTTTCACGCATTTGCAAACAGAGTAGACCCAGATCAGACAGCTCCTAGAGGAGCTGTCTGATCAGGGTCTGCTCTGTTTGCTAGTAGAATTTGATAGGTCTGTTTCTTTGCTTTCTAAAATGTCTACAATTTTCAATCTTCCATATTTCTTTACACCTATTTTGTTAATGAATATTCAGTAGGTATTTAAATTTGGAATAAACATAGAACAGGGAAAGGGTTAATGGTGTCTCTGTTATCCCATATGTAATTCTGTCTTTTTTCCTCTGACAGTTGATTCAACTGTTTGGGAATATCCTGGTTGGGAACCTGGAGGGTGCTAGCTTCCGCTACATGATGCTGCTGTGTGACTTCATCACTGCTGTGGACTGGAGGGAAGTTGAGGACTTTCGGGCTTTTGCCTCTGTGGTGTACCCTTTCCTTGGGGTAAGTGAATATCTAACCCAAGTAAACCTGGTAAATAGTAACAAGTAGAAGTATTTTAAAGCAGATGGTAGCTTAATGCAGGATGAAAGTTACTGTATGCTAAAGGAGCTTTCTGCATTACTTTTTTGCATTAAGCAACCACCTGTCTTTAAATGTTTCTTTATGTTTGCTCATTAACTGGTCTCTGGTCCTGTTGTAAATGGACTGTACAAAAAATCATACAGTTTAACCATTTACTCCATAAATATGAGTTTGCAAAGAGAGTAGACCAAGATCAGATGGCTCCTGTAGGAGTGGTTTGATCAGGGTCTCCTCTGTTTGCTTATGCTATAGTTTAGATATGATTATACAGTTACCGCCATGGCAAAAAACTTATGTGTCCATGCACTACTGTAACAACTAATTAAATTAATATTCATAATGTCATTATTTCTTACATTAATATTCATGGAGTAAAAGGTTAAAGCAGAGCCATATAGAAAGACAATCTAAAGAGTGGATGGAACATACAGCTGGTGAAGAGAGCTATTCTTGAAATAATGTTTAATTTACATATCTGAGGTTAAAGCACAGCAAACAAATTTTGGAGAGAGATGGGGGAATCATCTAGGAATATGACTCTCTTACTTTTAATATGTTAAACGGAACAAATCACATGACTATTTAAGGTTTTAGATTGTTGTTTCATTTCATGTAGCTTTAGATTAATCCTTTTCCTATTGTTATGTCTGGCTGTGACAAAAACTTTAGAATCAGATCTATATTATTACAAAAGCAAATAAAGCTGTCTGGTCTGGGTCTATTCTGTTTGCAAAAGTGCCGGAAGTTGTCTCCATAGTGGATAGTGTTAAACACAACTTCATTTAAATGTGAAAAAGCAAAAGAGCACTATACATAACGTAAACCTTAATATACTCTAAATAAGAGAAAACCTATTTCAAAATGAATGCTTTACTGTGCTATATGTATATTGGAGATATACATACAAATGGTTTTTATCCTAGTCAAATGTTGAGTTATTCTATATTAACCCTTTCCTTCATATAAACTTGTTTTTAAGCATTTGCAAACAGAGTAGACCCAGATCAGACGGCTCCTATAGGAGCCGTCTGATCAGGATTTGCTCTGTTTGCAAGTGGAATTTGAAAGATCTTTTTCTATACTTTCTAAAATGTTTACAATGTTCTACCTTCCATATTTCATTATAACTATTTTGTCCATGAATATTCAGTAGGTATTGAAATTTGTAATAAACATAGAACAGGGAAAGATGTAGTTTGAGTCTGATGTTGTTCTCAAGAAGATGCATGCATGCATCTAACTGGTCAGATTATGAGTTGATTTTGATCTTTATGCTCAGACACAAAAAAGTTTAATTACTACAGGTCTTATTCAGTTATCATGTTATGAAAAGATTTATAGCAAACTTTGGAGCAACTTAGATGACTCTGTTAAGCACACATAAATGTTTAATTTCAGGAAGATGATTTGGAGACCCTGCAGATGAGCTACACTTCGTTCAGTGAGAACAAAATTTCAAAGGGCATGGTGGCTGAATTTATAGTCCACCTCATTCTGAAGTACAGGGAACCAAGGTTTCAAGACGTGAGTTGACACATTTGATTAGTTGATGTTTCAAATTAGCATTTCCATTATTTAATAAATAATCTATTCATTTACTCCATAAATACGCCTTTCTACTCCTTTGCAAACAGTAGACCAAGATCAGACTGCTCCTGTAGGAACTGTCTGATCAGGGCCTGCTCTGTTTGCTTATGAAATAATATAGATCTGATTCTACAGTTTCTGTTAAAGTTCTGATAAAAAGTTCCTTGTTCAAAGTGCCATCATAAACAATACAGTTAATTAATATTCATGATGTTATTAGTTTTTGCATGAATAGTCTTGAAGTAAAGGGTTAACAGGGGCAAGGACTGCAGTTCTTGGAATGCAACTGATGTTACTGCAGTATAACCTGTCTTAACCCTTTCCCTCATATAAACATGTTTTCACGCATTTGCAAACAGAGTAGACCCAGATCAGACGGCTCCTAGAGGAGCTGTCTGATCAGGGTCTACTCTGTTTGCTTATCGAATTTCAAAGATTTCTGTCTTTACTTTCTAAAATGGCTATAATGTTCCACCTTCCATATTTTACTATTTTGTCTATGAATATTCAATAGGTATTGAAATTGGTAATAAGCACTGACCAGGGAAAGGGTTAAGCAGTCATTAATTTATTGAACATAGCCGTCTTTAAAAGCAGGTGATTGCTTAATGCAAGGTAACAGTAATTCAAAAGGCTCATATAGGAGCTTTCTGCATTACTTTTGGCATGCATTAAGCTACCACCTGCATTACAGATCCATAATTAAGCCTCTTTTTGATGGCCACTTAAGACAGGTTCTACTGTACATTTTTGGGCACTGTGATTTGCAGCTTAGACGAACTACTGAGTATATTTGACATCCTAATTTTTTAAAAAAAATGTAAGTTAAAGAATATTTACTTTAAAAATTGAAAGAGAAAACAATTTTTCATTTATTATTGAGTTTACCCTTGATAACCCCACCTATTAAGGCCTATGCAAACAGAGTAGACCAAGATCAAGCATTTGTGCATATGTTGCATATGTCATTCTCTACTGTTTGTCAAGGAAATAAACGTATGTTGTGTTTTAATAGAATATTTGATTTATATTAATAATGAGCATAGTTTTACATGAACCTGAATCACACTAAGGGTTAACCCTTTACTCCATGAATATCCATAATGACACATGAAAACAGTAATTGATTGCTGTGACAAAAACTGTAGAATCAACTCTTTATTATGTCATAAGCAAAACAAGCAGACCCTGTTAAGACTGCTCATACATCAGTCTGGTCTGGGTCTACTCTGTTTGCAATGGTGTAGAAATGTGTATTTATTGTGTAATGGGTTAAGCTCTTCAACAGTAATAAAGTTAAATCATACTTTTGATGTTTTCTTTTTTGTCAGATGGAGAACAGACTGATTCCATTCCAGTCTCAGGACAATAAACAACCATCTATGTCAGAGAAAGAGTTTAAGGATGCCATTGACAATATCCTGCCTCTGACCAATGACAAACTTCGCAGAAGGCTTTTCTTTGAGGCGGAGAAATTCCTTCAAAAAGAAGGACTGACGAACAGCGTCCCAATTATGAGATTGTCCCGTATCCTTTACCATTTGTGATACAGTCACATGTCATGTCTGAGCAATTCTACCCTACTTACCCTAAATATTTGGACAAACATACCTAGACAAATAGTGAAGACCCAGATCAAGCGTCTCCTTATGGAGCACATTGATGAGGATCTATTCTATTTGCTACTTATGATGGCAGTCTGATTTAAAGTTATATAGTGTCCAATTGACTTATTCAGCTTTATAAAACCCATGGGGAAGGGAGCTGCTTAAATCAAGGTGAAAGTAAAACTCCTATAGGAGCGTTCTGTTTTACTTTCACCTTGCCTTAAGCAATCACCTGCCTTTAACACAAAATACTTGATGTAATTTAGTGGCTGTTATGGAGAGGTTTTACTGTAATGTTTTCCACACAATTATAATGAGTAGTTGCTGAGCAATATGAGATTGTGATAGATCAGTACACATTTTATCTACAGCTATCCCTTTCCTCCATGAATATTTATGTAAGACATGATGACATCATGAATTTAATTAGATTAATTTGTTATAACTCGTAGCACATGGAAACATGAGGTTTTGTCCATGGCAAGAACTGTAGAATCATATCTATATTATATCAAGCAAACAGAGCAGACCCTGATCAGATGGCTCCTGTAGGAGCTGTCTGATCTGGGTCTTCTCTGTTTGCAAATATGTGAAAAGGCATTTATATGTAGGAAAGGGTTAAGTTGATTATCAAAGTATTAGTTGCTTTGCCTTAACATTTTTGTCAGAAATTGCTAGTTACCTTGGTTTACTCCACATCACAACAATTGTGCGAGACACAATTAATGACAAGATCAGGGAGTGGCGGGAACGTCCTAGTAGCTCTGGTTCCGCTCGCCAGGTTGTCGACCACGAGTCTCAGATCCTACATGAAGATGTTCGTTTAATCACAATGACCAGGATTAAACTCCTCTCTGCAAATATATCAAGGTATGCATCATGTCCATCGAAGCTTTCTGAATACCTTTCATTTTGCATTTGCGATTTTATGTAAATAATTACATTGGTTTGTGATCTATGGTTTTGAATTCCGAAGTTCTTGATGCTTTGCTAATGGAATAGGAATTAGTGAAGACTGTTGTGCAAGGGATCACATTTATGGGTCAAGAACATGTGTATAAAAAGAAGTCTCAAAACATATTTAATCAATTTGGCTGGAGTTTGGCATTAGGCTGGTAGGATGGGTATAAAATCGGTATTGGACCAGTATGGGTTCTAGCTGGAGAAAGCACTGCTGGATATCACCCATTACCAGAGCTACATAAGTAATTAAAACATCAGTCACAACTACTGTCTTATATTTTAAGACACATTAACCCTTTGCTCCATAAATACACCTTTCTATGCCTTTGCAAACAGAGTAGACCCAGATCAGATGGCTCCTACAGGAGCCAAATGATTTATGTCTACTCTGTTTGCATAGATGTGAAAAGGTGCTTATTTGAGGGAAAGGAATCTAGACATTTAAATTTTTATACACTAGCGATAAACTCAAATTCACCAATGCAGATAATTTGGATCCAGATTAGATGCTGAATACATAAATTCATCTACTTAACTATGCTATGTGCAAATTCGTCACGACCCCTTTCACAGTTTAGAGATCCACATCCAGACCCAACCAACAAACTCAACATCATATCATGATCAAAATTGTTCTTAACTTTGTTTTCCAATTAAGTAAAAGAATAAAATGACTGGATTCACCAACATTATTCAGAAGCTCAGTCTCTGTTCTTCACCAGTTTTTAAAACAGAATAAGTCTATTTGGCACCGTTTTGATAACTTTGACCCTTACAATGCTGAATTTTCAAATGGACTATTCAAAATTCAAACAAGTCAAGCTTACGATGAATATTTAGGTATTTTTCTATAGAAGAATAACATGACAAACAGTGCAGACCCTGATGACTCATCTGGGTCTACACTGTTTGCAAAGGAAAATAGTGACTTGTCGTCATTGTAAGAGTTGAATGAAACTTAATGGTCTAGCAAGTAGTATAGACCCTGGTTAGATGTAATTGCTCCTCCAGGAGCAGTTTGATATTGGTCTGCTCTATTTTGCTTGAAGTTAATTGACTGAATACTTAATAGAGTAATTGTTGGTATTTGAGTAGACAACAGACTTTACAGTCAAAGATGTAATGTATGTATAATTATTTGGAAAAAAATATTATTTTGAAATCTTTGGATTACTTCAGGCGGATCAAGCTGAGACAGGACCGATATGACATGGGAGAGGCAGGCTCGGACTGGTGAACAGTGAATTCTGACCTTGTACATGCTGGTTTGTGTGGGCCCCTGGATCAGACAATATAACCTGATACAAAGACATTTCAAAGCATAATGCAGTAAAACATAGCTATTCGAAATACTGATTTGAGTATCATTATCTCTTTTTTTTAACACAGGTTGCAGGGTGAGTCATGCAGTAAGCTCTAAGAGCTTTCTTCATAGCTCTGACTCTACATTAAGCAGCCACCTGTGTAAAAGTCCTTAATCCTTCTATACTTAAAAATGGAATTAGTGAAGTTTTACTGTGTACCATAGATCACCAAAAAGACCTGGGTCCATGCTTATAAAACGTTTAGTTGAGTCTGAGTTCGTTCTCAAGTTTTTGATTGGTCAGATTTGAGCCTCTGGCTCAAATCTGACCAATCAAAAGCTTGAGAACTCAAATCTGACCAATCAAAAGCTTGAGAACGAAACTCAGACTCAAGTAAAAGCTTTATAAGCATGGATACTATTCTGTATGAAATTTTTATTCTATGAATATTCATGTGAGAAATAAGACATCATGAATATGAATCAGATCAACTTTTTACCAGCATAGGATCATACGACTCGTTATATGTCAAAGTGTCTCTATAAAGTAAAAAGTTAGTAAAAAGCAGAGTATGTTATAGATGAACAAGAACTTAACTGCATCCGATACAAAAAAAAACTTGTTGATATCTAGAAACATGCAACATTGATCTCCTTCCATAATTTCTATGACATTATGTTTGTAGTTGTGATACACATATACACATGAGGCAAGGTGCCACTGATATTTTTGTGAATACAGTAAAACCTGTACTATGAGACAAATTGCTGAATGAATAAAATACAGGTGTCTGCTTAATGCAGCACAAAATTAATGCAGAAGTCTCCAGTGGGAGCTTTCAGCATTACTTTTGTCCTGCATTAAGCTTTTACTGTAGAATTTAGCCAAACCAACGCCAGCTTTTAAAAAAGTGTCTGATCAGGGTCTTACCCTTTTATGCACTTGGCAATATCTGCGGTGTTTCATTATCTAACAAGAAAATCTTTACACAGAGATCGCAACTCCAAAATTACAGTGTAGACCTATGTCAAATGTCACTTTAGCATGCTGAGCAAATATTTTGTTGTCCGTGAATTCAGATTTCAAAGAAGACTTTTTCCATTTCTATTAACCCTTTACTGTATAAATACACCTTTCAACACCTTTACAAACATAGTAGACCCAGGTCAGGTGGCTCCTAGAGGAGCCATCTAATTAGGGTCTGCTGTTTACTTATGGTATAATATAGATATGATTCTAAAGTTCAGCCATGGCCAAATGCTATTATAACAATTAAACCTTTCCCTGTTCTATGTTTATTCCAAATTTCAATACCTAATGAGTATTCATTAACAAAATAGTTATAAAGAAATGTGGAAGGTGGAACATTGTAAGCATTTCAGAAAGCAAAAAAACAGATCTCTCCAATTCTATTTGCAAACAGAGTAGACCCTGATCAGACGGCTCCTCTAGGAGCCGTCTGATCTGGGTCTACTCTGTTTGCAAATGCGTGAAAACACGTTTCTTTGAGGGAAAGGGTTAATCTAATTAATATCCACAATATAATTATTTCTTACACGAATATTTATGGAGTAAATGTTTAAAAGACGTCATCAGAGTGTTAAACAGTTGTGATTCTGATGAGACAAACTTGATTGCATTATGCTGAGGGCTTAACCCTTCACTTGCTATTCACGTCAATATACCTACCTGTAAATAGTGAAGACCCAGATGAGACAGCTCCTGCAGGAGCTGTCTCATCAGGGTCTGCACTATTTACAAGTTGATTGTGCAACCAGTGCACTCCACAACAGTGATTACACAGCGAAATACTTGTACACAGTGAAGATATATGTAATTATACAACAAGGCATGGGTAAAGAAGGAGAAATGTATTTTAAAATTCAGCAAGCGAAGGGTTACTACTGACTTGTCTGTATCTACACTATATAAACACAAAGGAAATTGTTCCCATGGCATGACTCATATACATAAGTATTACCTCTAAGAATGGCAGCCGGGCTACCTTTTTGATAGTTCACTTATTTTGGAATTTTAATCCTTAATCTGCTAAATAATTAAAACTGGCACCTCCCTTTCTGAATATTAATTATACAAAAAATGTATTAAAATTTATCACAAGAAAATGGTTTTTATGACAGTGCAGACAGATTAAAGGGCTGCCTCAGGAGTCCTTTCACCTGGGTCTACACTGTTTGCTAAGGTCACAAGTACTCAGCTCCCATACATTAATTGTTAAGCATTTTATCATGTAAAACTATTAGTAATCATTTGTGATAACTGAACTAATATACAGTAAAACCTCTCTAACCCGAACATGAAATTTGGTATCAATATTGGTTAATACAGGGTGAAAGTCATGCAGAAAACACCATGCATTAAACAGCCACCTGCCTAAAAGTATCTAAATTCTTTTATATAAGAAGTCTGGTTTAGAGAGGTTTTACTGTATGTTTTTTCCTGAGGATATGTTTTGTGATATTGTTCTGACTGTGATATAAAATTGTGATAAACTGACATGTAAAATCTACTTACATTTATCAATATGCAGTCCCTTACCAAAATAATTTATAAGTCACTTATAAGTGGCTTAGATGTCAAACTTATACCAGACTTATAAGTCACCTATAAGTCACTTATAAGTATTTTACATGCAAATGAGATGTAAGTCAAGTATAAGTGATCTATAAGAAAGAGGATATATGTAAGTGGTTTATAAGTGGCTTATAAGCCATTTATAAGTGACTTATAAGTATGATACTAGTAAACGGCTTATAAGCCACTTATAAGTGGTTTATAAGCCACTTATAAGTCTGCTGCTTGGGAGACTTATAAGTGACTTATAAGTCTGCGGAGCTGGATCAAGAGCTGTACCCTGGTCTAGTGGTATTAATGCACTGGACTACCAACCCAGGGGCTGCTGGTTCAATTCCCTGCTCAACCAGTCCTACGGTTGAGTTTTTAACCTGAAAGAGTCTTTACTGACAGTTGAGAATCTGTAGAGTCTTCACCCATCAATACATTAATTATCCTGCATACCCTAACTGAATTATTAGCCTGGAACGAAAGCAAAAAAGGAAAATTCACTGCCCGTTTAAGTAAACAGTAATGTCTCATAAATCCAGAATGTTATCGAACAAGATTGGAAATAATACTCTGGCTGCACATTTGGTTTCACAACCAGTGTAGATCCAAATCAGATTGTAGAAGCCGTCAAGTTTGCTAAACCTGATATTTTTTGAAGTTCACCTTCAATTTCCAAATTTGAATAAAAAAAATAAATAAATTAATTAAAATTTAAAGTAACTGTATATATTCACCATCTGGTAATCTCATTCAGCAACTAATGTCCGGATTAATTTGACATCACTGTCCCTTTTTATTTGTACAGGAAATTCATTATTTACATTTGGGTTTAATGGAAACAAGCTGCAGTACATCAGCAATATGTTTCAATAATAAATGTTTAATAAATGCACTGCCTGTATCAAACATTTAAATATTTGACTTGACCATAATAATCATTCAACTTGTTCAAATCTAGTCTACATGAAAATTCTTATCTTAGTTCAAAGTTAAAGAGTCATCCAAATTGGGTTTTTTTAAAAAAAGGTATTGTGCTTGAAGTTGAATATACCTCGCTTCCGTTTATGCTATAATACTACATATCTAGATGCTTTTTTTAAGCAAATTTGAAGCAGTTTGAAAATTGAAACATATGAAAAATGTAGCAGACTACAATACTATTGACAGGCTAAGGGTTAAGTAATTTTGCTAAGATAAGGGCTTAATTTATTGGAGATTGTTTTTAATCGTAACTTGGTAACTTATAAATATGGAAAATGGAGCAATTGCTCCTGAGGAGCAATGTTCCATGATCTACTTTCATAGTGTATTGATTAACCCTTTCCCTGTTCTTTATTTATTAGTTGTTTCATGACCTCGTGAATATTCATAGACCATAGTCATAATATTTTTGGGGTATGTTTTAAAGTAAAGTTTTGGTGAGAAAAAGGAACTGCATGTAATGGTCTATGAAAATTCATAAGCAGACGGAACAGACTCAGACCGGACAGCTGTCTGGTCTTGTTCTTCTCTGTCTGCCGGTATGAGAAAATGCTTGATTATTAGGGAGAGGATTAAACATTATCAGTCTCTTCGATCAGCAGTTAATCATTTCTTATTTGAAGCCCTTAATATTGAGATATTGGTTGTTAGTACCATGAAAATATCACTGAATTTCACCATCAAATACACATATTGTAAAATTTATGCACATTATGTATAAATAAAAAAACTTGGAAGGTAAATTGTTCATCATAAATCGAAAAGTCTAGTTAATCCACATTATGCGAAACTAGCAAAATCAAGTGTTCAATCTACTATAAGCAACGGTGTTATCATTTTTATACCCCCGCCTTTAGGGCATTAAGTTTTATCCTTGTCCGTTTGTATTGTCAAAGATTTCTTGACTTGTAAGCTGGAATGATTTGATATTTCCTCTGAAGCATAATCGTAGTGAGTTGTACTGTGTCTCCCCTTTTCAGGTCTGTCGTTCATCTACTTCCTGTTCGCAGACACTTGATTGAATTTTGGTGATTGTTCAATTTAGAAAAACCTGGAGTGGGTGTTTGTGTTCCATGGACATATTTTCCTTTATTTACGTCTGGGTTTTATGGAAACCCTTGCATCAGCACACTTTTGGTTGATTGCCTGGATGATGTCTTTCTCCGGAGTCTTGCATAATTTTTTCTTGCACATATTCTGAAATGTAAGGAAAAAAGAGAACATTGTAAATATTTAAAAGACTGGATGAACTTTGCAAAAAATCTTGGATCTAAGACTTCTAAACGTTCACCCTGCACCTTATCTCTATTCAAGGTGTTTGACACTTGGATATAGATAGCAAAATGTTGGATTTTTTTAAAAATTGTACCCAATATATTTATCTTTGCAAACAGTGTAGATCCAGATAAGGAAGCTCTGAAGGAGCAATCTAATCTGGGTGTACTCAATAATTTGCTTGACAGAATATTGAATTCTATTAATTTAGTGGAAAACAAGTAAAGGGTTAATAGTTACATGTAAAAAGGTTACCTAATCTTTCATCAACTATAAAGTTAAGTTCTACTGCTTTTGACGTACATACGGCAATAATTTAGCAGCAATTGTTTGAATGTTACAGCTTGTGTGAGAGATATTCAGCTTAGAATGAAAATCCTGTTATATAATTTTTAAATGTTGTTGCATCATGTATTTCACAGCCTAAGGAATTTATTCATCCTCAAATTATTGATTTATTGCCCCTATTCCAGCGGGTATTTTAAGTCATTTTTTTTTATTGTGCCCATCTTATTGTGTATTGGTGTATAGTTGTCATTGATATTTGTATTAATTTTATATTCTTATTCTTTTTACATTAATTAGGATCTTTATCAGATGCATTAAAACACATGTGAATTAGATATTGAGTTACCAGTCACTCAGAATGCTGTTTTCACCTACTTGTTATGGCCCAAACACTCCTTCCATCCAGGGCTGGCTTCTCCTCTGACAGAGCTCCTAGACACTACTTCATCTGAGAAGTACTCTGCATAACAGGCGAGGTAGTGCAGTGTCACTTCCTTTTGATGTCCAGCTGAGGGACAGAGATCTTTACACCATATCCTGGTAGCAGATCTGCCTCAACATCTATGTTGCCAGCCTTAAATTTAAACATAACCCAATAAGCATTACACTACAGTACTAAAAAGTACTATATAAGAATATATTAGTCTACTGCAAGACATGACATGGGTTTTTAAAAGTGTCACAGCAAGGCATCAGCAAAAGATTTCAACTATATATAATTATTGCAGAGTGACCTGTAAGTCTGTTTCAAACAGTGTAGATGAAAATGTCTGTTAACATTGGTCAATCGTGTTTGCATTAGCCCAAACGACCACTGAACGTCATTAAAATATTATTCATAAACACTGCAAGTATTTTTGTTTCTAATGAAATTCATTAAAATGCCTTTTATCAACCCTCGTCTATATTGCTGATTATAATCTGCGTATGCCTTTGTCGTTTTGAATTTCGGACGAAACGACCAAGGCCGAAAGGGATTGGGTCCGAAACGATGTTGTGCGTGAGCTTTCCTGTCGATGCATATGGTTGGGTTTTGAAGAGAAAGAGTGCACTGACAATTTATTAAAGTGTATGATTTAATAATTGCTTGTATTAATGTTGACTGTTTGAAATACAATTTCCAGACGAGTGTGCGCTAAGACAGTTGAGTATGACAGGATCATAGTCATAGGTTAAGCCATCGACTTTCGTCAAAAACTCAAAATTCCGACTTAAAAAAATAGTAATAAGTGGTATTGTATATACTGATACTCACCATTCATTCTTGCATGTGCTTTTTGTAGCATGTGGTTGATGTTTTCATCCGAATCGAGTCGAATTTCTTTATCGCGAGACAGAGCGTCAATGTTTTGAAAACTTTCAATATGGCGCCGGGTCGGATTAACGTGTGACCCCGAAAATTTGAATATTGCGGGCCGGATGTAATATGGTCAAAATTGTTTCCGAAATATGAAATATATGTCAAAATAAAGCTAAAAGTGTTTTTTCGTATGGTATATGGTGCATTTTGAAAAAAAAAAGATAAAATTTCGGACAAAATGGTTCCAACTTCGAGGGACTATATCTTTGCGTAGGAACAACCTAAATGCATGCACCAACTTGCACCCTGGCCTTCAATATGATTGGTCACACCCACAACTGTATTAATAATGAAAGGACTGTGTGTACACATGTCTCTTGTCTCTCTCTCCCCCCCCCCCCCCCCCCCCCCCCCCCCCCCGCGGATAAAAAGAGGGGGGGGGGTGTTAAAAAAAATTCAGATTGATTTTGTGTCATAATTGTATAAAGACATTTATTGTCAGTTACATACATAAAGTACACACTTCTTAGTATTTTGGTATATAGTGCAGACCCTGTGATTCCTGTAGGAGCCGACTCATCAGGGTCTTCACTATTTACAGGTAGGTATATTGACATGAACAGCAAGAGAAGGGTTGATATATTGGAGTATAACAAAATATTAAATAGTATATAATTTTTAAATTATGTAACTATATAATTATTATAATGTAAATGATTGTTATTTTATTGGATAGATCTTGAAATTCTGAGAATTTTGATACCCATTACCACGAAGTAAATACAGATCTTTATTTACTTCGTGCCATTACTGTTGGGTTTGGATCTAGTGAAGCATTAAGCTTTTTAGGGGGCAAAATTTCGAATAATTTTTGGACTTAGAATTTTTCAAGCTAGCAAATATCCGATGAAAAAGACTAAGTTCTCACATACACATGGCAATGTAATGAAAAGCCTTGTCCTTATAACTGACTTACTTGTTTAATCAAATGTTCACTGAAACTTACAAGCCACTTATAAGTCACTTATAAGTGAAGTATTTCCAGACTTATAACTCACTTATAACTGGCTTAAACTTAGAACTCACTTACACAGAATTTTTGTGAATTTATAAGTGACTTATAAGGGGCTTATAAGCGGCTTATAAGTCACCTATATCTCACTTATAAGTGACTTATAAGTTAATGTAAGTTAGTTTGGTAAGGGGTAATTTAGGGAAATTAAATATTTACTGCTCAAATAATATTTTATGCATTTAATTCTTTCAGTGCAGGAAAGGAGTCCCCAACGTGTCCTTTGCACATAATGTAGACCAAGATTAGACAGCTCCTAGAGGAGCCCTACAATCAGGGTCTGCACTGTGTGTGACATTTCATCTTCTTTTAAAAGAGAATAGTAAAGTTTCAGAACAGTCCATATGAAAATTTAGCATTGAAAGTGTTTAACCCATTCCCTCATATTGACTCCTTTTGACGCCTCTGTAAAGTCACTTTCTGAAACCAGTGATAAATAGAGCAATTGCTCCATAGGAGCAAATGCTCTATTTACTACAATTGTTTCAAAATTACACCGTTCTAAAGTTTTACCTTTTCTCTAGTAAATACTCCTTTTTGGTAGATTTATTAAGAGGTTGGATCTAAAAATAGCCTATGAGGTAATGAGTCAACATTTCAAACGCTAACTATCAAATAACCTTTAACCCTTTGAATGCTGAATTTTCAAAGTGGAATGGCTCATCATTATTTGACTATTGAGGCCTTTCACCATGGAAGGGTGTATTCTGTGAGGTGATTTTGAATGATGAACAGTGAAGACCCTGATCAGAGGGCTCCTGTGGGAGCCCTCTGATCTTGGTCTGCACTGTATGAGGATGTTGGTACACACATTTCCCTCATTATAAGGGTTAATACTGAATAGTCTACTGGCCCTTTTAGCCAGACAGACAGCCACTACTTCAAGGGTACTGCAGAGAATGCCTTTATTTGAGATGTTTGTTATATATTTTAATCATGTTACATATTTAAAACTGATATAGAGTTTTGATGTATGAATAAAATTTAAATCTGTACTTGTTTATTGTCATTTTCTTCATTTTCATATATTCCCGTCTTCAGACGTATTATATCGTGGTGCTGTCCATCCGTCCCTGAACTTTTGTCCGCTCTCTACCTCAAACAAATATAATCCAATCCATTTCAAATTTGGTCAGCATGTATATTACCATGTCTCGATCAAGTTCGATAACCAGCAAGATTGCCCCACACTTTAGAATTATCTCCCCTTATTTTATGAATTTCTGTGAACTTTTGCTTGTCCCCTCTCAAACTGAAACAAATGTGATCTAATCCATTTCAAATTTGGTCAGCAGGAATATTACCATAACGTCTGTCAAGTTAGATAACCAGCAAGATTGCCCAGACACTCTAGAATTATCTTCCCTTACTTTATGAATTTCCATGAATTTTTGGTTGTCCACTCTCTAACTCGAACAAACGTAATGATGCCAAACACACATGAAATCTGAAACTCGTAATCTCGTTACTGTAGTCTTTCTAATGTGACCACATAATCTATTAACAGATGAGTCTGTAAAAGCAGATCGTTGCTCAATGCAGTGCAAAAGTAATGCAAAAAGCTCCTATATAGGGAACATTTTGTAATACTTTGGTCCTATATTAAGCTATCAATATCCATTGTGTCCGCCTATTGCATATAAGAGAATGGAAAAAGGTCTGACTAGGTCTGACGGGTCACGGGTTCGCCGAGTCCATTTTTAAGGGAGATCAGCATTTCGGATATCCACGTGCCATTTATAAAAGAAAATGTTTAGTTATAGGTATAAAGAATAAGCGCATTAGTTATCGGAAATATAGCGTAGTGGATAAGACGTAGGACCATAAAGAAGTATATGATCGGCGAACATTTTATTAGGCGCAGGTTCGAGTCTCGCATCAACCTAAAAAAAAATTTTTGTTAAAAATATTAAGGAAAGTCCCCTTAAGAGCATTAATTTTGTTGTGCATTAAGAAGCCACTTGTACAAGACATTTGCTAAAACATATTGATATTCATATTTTAGCATTGATTTATTATTGAAAATATGGCTAATATAGGACTCGAACTCAAACAAAGGCACCCTTCCCTAACATAGACGACCATGTGCATAAATGGCAATTACAATTGTACAATATGACATAAAATAATACTCTACTATTCATTAAAAATTAATAAAAAAGTTCGACACGGGATTCGAACCCACGCTCAATAAAAAACTACTCTCGCAATGTCTTCTGCGTACCTAGACTTTACCCACTCCGCTAAACTGCTGACAACAAGTCAGCCTTCAATTTTATCTTATATACTAAACTCGTCTGTTTAAAAAATGGTCCGAGAACATGCGGAATGCTGATCTCCCTAAAAAATGGACTCGGCTGACCTTTGACACGTCAGACCTAGTTGTTTGACTATAGTGCTATAGACTTTTTTGTTGCTTGAAAAGACTTTAAACAAAGTATCATTGATTATTACCATAATGTACATTTTTTCTCAACATATAAATGTCACCAACATTTTTTGCTGCGTAATATGAGAATGTGCAATTTATTTTCATTTTTATGTATTACATGTATTCGGATATTCAGCTCTTGGCCAGATCATTACTTCTGAACATGTTATTGTTTAACCCGTTACTCCATAAATACGCCTTTCTATGCCTCTGCAAACAGAATTGACCTAGAACAGAAAGACTCCTGTAAGAGCCATCTGATCAGGGTCTGCTCTGTTTGCTTTTGATAATATATAGATGATTCTTGTTTCTACAATGGCCAACAATTCCCGTGTCCATATGCTTTTATAACAATTAATCTAAATAATATTCATCATTATTTCTTAAATATATATTCATAGTCAAGGATTTATAAATGCGTATAAAACTCAGTCACCCGATACAACATGGAAGTGTTGTATAGAGGAAACGACAACACTGCTGGCAGACAAATATATGGACACCACATGACCTACGTATCCAGTCCGTTCAGGCCCATAAAAATGAAGGAAGACAATTTACAGACATAATTTTTTATTTCATCCGTAGTACCATCAATAAGGAGTGTATACATAATTTACAAAGTATTGCTAGGTAAGACCATTTTGATGTCACGTCTATGCATCAGGTTTTGTAATTCATCTTTCCCACACTATCCTGCAACTACGGTACAGGAAACGTGAAACTTTTTCACCTTTGGACAAAAAGTCCTTCAAAAGCCATTTATAAATATTGCATTAGTATCACCCTTGCGTCATGGGAGACTTGGTAGTTTCAGCCATCAGGCTGGAATGTCTTGTCAAGTTCTTTACTGTTTGTTACTCATCAGAATTAACCCTTTACACCATAAATACCCCTTTGCAAACAGAGTAAACACAGATCAGACAGATCCTATAGGAGCCGTCTGATTAAAGTCTGCTCTGTTTGGTATTGATATAATACAGGTATGGTTTTATAGTTTCTGCCATAGCTGAAAATTCATCTGTCCAAGTGCTTATTATAAATTAATGTAACATTCATGTCAATTCTTTCTTACATGAATATTAATAGAGGAAAACTGAAAACAATGCTGACCCAGATCAGACACAAGTTCCTACCTGGCAGCTGATCTGGGTCTACACCGACTGCATATGTTCAAGTGCCTGCTGTTTAGTGCATTATTGAGCAATACACAAGACAGTACAGAGCCCCAGGCTATAAACCTTTTGCTCGATTCTGCGTTCAAGCCAAGCATACAATTGGTTAGATTTTGAGCACCTCAGCCCTGAATCACTATAACATGCTACTATTCATTTATTCTGTCAGAACAAAAACTTGATTTATTATTTAAAATTGTTTTTTTCTTTGAATGGGGTTACGAGGGTACTGGCTCTTGCAAACAATGTAAACCCAGATCAGACAGCTCCTAGTGGAACCATTTGACGAGTCTGCACTATTTGCCATTCATATCTTTCAACAAAATTAAATCTTCATACTTTAATGGACTATACTCCATAGATAAGCCTTTCTACACTTTTGCAAACAGAATAGACCAAGATATGATGGCTCCTGCAGGAGCTGTCTGATCAGGGTCTACTGTTTGCTGATGATGATCTGGTTTACAGTTTCTGTTTTGGCAACTTTCATGTGTTAATATGCCATTTATAAAAATCATTATTTTCTTCAGTATTAAATATATAGACACAATTTTTTGTTTAGCCCTCCTTCCTTCCATAAATACGTTTCTACGCCTCTATAAAGCCACTGTTTGAAACCATTGTGATAAATAGAGCATTTGCTCCATAGGAGCAAATGCTCTATCACAATGGTTTCATAACTACACAATTGTAAAGTTTCCTTTTCTCTAGTAAATGCTCTTCTTTTTTAATGCTCAGTAGTTTTAGTAAAAAAACTTTGATCTAAAAATAGCCTACGAGGGAGTGGGTAAATATTCCGAAAGAGAGGAGCCAGCTTTCATTATTCAGTTGGTTATGGGTTAAAAGAACAATCCAACAGCGTACAGTATAACCAGCAAATCTTATCGCTCTAATGGGTTTGGTTTGGTTTTTATTGGGTTTTACATCGCTTTAACAGTATTTCAGTCATATCACTACATCCAACTAATTACAGGTGGAGAAAGACCCAAGAGGTTCTTCGGTGCAGGAAACAATGCAATTTGTTCCGGGTAGAACCTTCGACCTACCACAAGCAACCTACCACAAGCAAGCTGGAAGGCTTCCTCACATGAAAAATCCAAATGCCCACACTGGGATTCAAACCACAGCGGTAGGAGGCTAAGTGATTGTCAGTCAAAGACCATAACTACAAGGCCAGGGAGGCCCCCAATCTAATGGGATCAGCAGTTTGATTCTTATGTGCATATAACCTACTTACTTTAGACCATCTCACTAATCAAGTCCTGCCAGCACATCTATTTCACAGAGGCCTAGATCAATTAGGTGGTGTTTAAGATTCATGGTTAACAAATGCTTGAAATTTGGTTGGACTAGCTATACAGATATGAGTTATAGCTGAGAATTTTTGGCAATGCTGACATCTTCAACCACACCAAGGTTATCCTAATTACTATAACCCTTTCCCTGTTGAATTTTCTATAATTCATGTAAGAAATAGTGACTGATATCATGAATATTTAATGGCTGAATTTTTATAATAGCATACAAACAAACGATATTTTGGTAGTGGTGGCAACTGTAGAGTCACATCTATTATAATTTACATGCAAACAAAGCAGACCCTGATCAGACGACGCCAACAGGAACGGTTTAATCTGGGTCTACTATGTTTGCAAAGGCTTGAAAATGTGTTTACATGAAGGAAAGGGTTATGTATTTGTACATCCAATATCACCTCTCTACTGGTTTTCATAAAGCAGTGTCATTCATTTGACACCAATTTCATAACTGTAAATTAGATTGATATAGTAGCAAATAGTGTAGATCCTGATCAAAACAGATCCTTCAGGAGCACTCTGATCTGAGTCTTCACCAGCTGAATAATTAAGACAATTAGAGCATGATGATACCGGTACTTAAAATATTTATTTATATTAAACAAATGATGGGCTAAGTATTATGTGAAACAATTTTAAACATGATTAAGAATAAAATCTTTGAAACAAACTCTTCTCCTGTTGTAAAATGATGTCTGTTTAACTCCGATCTTTTATATTTTTGCAAATATTACTTTCTTCAGATACATTCAAACTTATGAGAACTATTGACAGAGCAGCAACAGCTTGAATCCTGACAAGACACGAATAATTTAGTGTCTCATCTGGATCCAAGTGGTTGACAAACGCCAGTCAGACTGCATTTAGCGGGAAAGGAGCTTTAACCCTTTACCTGTTCAACATCATTGTAAGAAATTACATCATGAATAGTTATTAGCTGAATTTTATAACCTTGACAGAAACTGTAAAATAACTTTCATATAATTCCACAGACAAACAGAGCAGACCCTGATCTGACAGCTCCTACCGAAGCTATCTGATTTTGGTCTGCTCTGTTTGCAAGGTGTCCATATTAGGGAAAGGGTTAATATCTTTTTCTAAGTTAAACTTGATACAGACCAAACACAACCTTTTCAGAAAGTAGTACAAAGCATACTTGGAGAGTATGCTTACAAACAACAGTAAATGTGTTGATTTCAGACAATCTTATCTTGGAATGTGCATCAAGTTTTTTGTTATTCAATTTCAAGTCACTCACTAGGAAGGTCTTACTGGCTTTGCAAACGATGTAGACCCAGACCAGACATCATGGCTGCTGGCATGTATTCTTTTATTATCCAGTCTTCTACCTGCCTTCATTAACCCGTTCCAACATAGAAACACATTTTCATGCCTTTGCAAACAGAGCAGACCCAGATCAGATGGTTCCTGATGGAGTCTCCTGATCAGGCTCTGTTCTGTTGCTTATGGAATTATATTATATATCTGATCGTACATCTAAGCCAAAAGACCAGTTCACATGATCACATAAACTGCATCATTAAAACCACAATTATTTGTAAATTATTCTAATCTAAGTAACACTATACATGTTATTCAACAGTGTAAAACAAAACTAACAACATACCCAAAGACTTCAAACTAATAGCACTTTTTAGATTGTCCACAGTCTATTGTTCTATTGTAAGTGTCATCAAATATAAAAGTAATCAACCATGAACCAAATCACGTCACAGTTAAAAAGGCATCAAGACATTTACAAACACAGTAGATGCAGATCAGACTCATTAACAACGCAGGTTTTACTTTACTCTGTCACTTATCAACATCTTCAATAATTTGCATACCACCACTACAAACAGTGCAGACAACAAATCAGAAATGTTTTATGTTTCAACCAGAGTACCGTAGAACCTGTGCTTAGCGGTCATTCATTTATTGAATTAGCAGGTGCTTGCTTAATGCTGGGCAAATGCAATACAGAGTCACTTTTGATGTGCATTAAGCTACCACATGCCTTACAGACCCATTGCTAGATCAGTGTTTTTAATTGCTGCTTAAGGCAGGTTCTACTGTATCAATTTAAGGGGCATATTTTATATGTGTCCGAGTATATTCGCAAATTTAATTCTCTAATGTTCAATTGTAGACAGAAGATCCAAACTATTTTCTTAAAGTGTCATTCTTGATTACTTCCTTAACCCTTTACTCCATTAATACGCCTTTCTATGCCTTTGCAAGCAGAGTAGACCCAGATCAGACGGCTCCTGTAGGAGCCGTCTGATCAGGGTGTGCTATGTCTGCTTACCACATAATATAGATATTATTATAGTTTCTGCCATGGCCAAAAAATCATTTGTCCATGTGCTATTATAGCAATTAATCTCATTAATATTCATGATATCATTATTTCTTACATAAATATTCATGGAATAGAGGGTTAAGGAACAATGACTTTTAAAAATCATTTCAAACAAAATAAACATTGATTCATATTCTACTCTTATCACATAACAACTCAATTTATTTATACATCACTGATATGTTGTAATTGACAAATTAATACATGATTTTCTCTATCCAACACTACATCTGATCCGAGTCTACATAGATTGCAATTGTCCACTTGCTCCTTTTCAGAGGTCCAGATAAGATGCATGAATTAAACATTTTAAAGAACAACTTCTTTGTTTCTCCACCAAACCCCATAATGTGACCACTCTTTAGAATTGTCTCTTTGAGACCATTATAAAGTGTGGTCAGAACATAGGGTTTGGTGGAGAAATGAGGATTTTAGTATTTGAGTGCACCCTTATATAAGTTGCTGCTTTTCACCATGCAGCAGTTCAGATGAAATCATTTAAGATGCTCTTCATGTTCTACAAATGTAAAGTTTCAAGTACATGGACCAAAAATAAGAGTACAGAATTTCAAAAAGCACTATCAAATAGGTATAGAAATATATATAAAAAAAATACAACAAAAAGAATGTCCTAACACAAGAAAGAAATGAAAGTCACATTTAGATATTTATAAAGTGATTTTAAAAAAATAAATTCTAATGATGTTTATGCCATTTCATTAAACCAATTCTCAGCTGACAATATTCCAACGCAACAATTTACACCGTACCGTCAACTTTACCCCTTTACCCCATGAACATTTATACAAGATTTCATGGATACTGTAAAACATTTGTAAAGTGACAAGAATAAACATACATGGCTTTCAATACAGGTGGTTGCTAAATACAGGATCTTTCTGCATAACTCAAGTCCAGCATTTAGCTACCACCTGCTTTGAAGACCCAGAAGTAGACCCGTTTTGTGGTCCATTTACAGCAGTTTTACAGTATTCATTTTTTTATTCCAGAAAATGAACACAGGAATTTTATGTTATGGAACAAATTGTAGAATCAGATCCATATTATTTTGTAAGCAAATTGAGAAGTCTCTGAGCAGATAGCTCCTACGGTAGCCATCTGTTCTGAGTCAACTACAGTTGAACTTCGAAGTATCAAACTCAGATAACTCAAACTTAGGGATATCTCGAACTAAAAGTTTGGTCCTTCCAAAACTTATAATACAGAATTGCTCTAAAATGTATCGCTACAGATATCCAACATGAGCTTTCAGCATTACTTTAGACCTGTATTAAGTTGTGAGCTCGAGAAACTGTTCAGATTAGAATCAAATAACTCGAACTTGTGTTATCTCGAACAAATTTGTATAGTCCCTTGAAGTTTGAGATATCGAAGTTCAACTGTATTTGCAAAGGCATAAAAAGGTATATTTAATTTATGGAGTAAATGGCTCATGTCGGATATCCAGTTTTGGTCCATTCGAAAAGATTACTTTTTAAATAATTTAATACAAATTTGTATGCTCTCAAACAACAGAAATTACTGTCAGTGATCTAGATCCAAACTGATATTTTTGTTTGAAAGAAATACGGCCTAGTAAAAACACTGTAATAATTCTTAAATGTGGTGACAAAAGTTACATTATCACTTTACTTGCTTTTCCTATATATATATTATGACCTAAGAATGGAATACCACAGAAGCCACTGTCAACCTTTTCTCTTCAAGAGACAATTTTTGGCACCTTTGCAAACATAGAGGACCAAGTTCAGACAGCTCCTGTAGGAGCTGTCTAATCAGGGTCTGCTCGGTTTGCTTAAGGAATAATATACACTGGATTTAAGTTTCCGTAACAGTCAAAAATTTCCTTGTAATGTCATAAAAACCAGGCCATAAATATTCATGCAAATTATTAATCCTTAGGTAAAATTTCAAGGAGGAAATGGTTAAACCAACAAAGTAAAATTTGTGTGTATACCAACTGTAAGTTCCGTATGTCAGTCAAAGGAAGTGTTACACATATTGTCATGTCAACATGCATGAAAATTAAGAACAATCTTGTCGAGGGATATGTTAACCCTTTACTCCATAAATAAGCCTTTCTCTACCCCTTTGGAAACAGAGTAGATCAAGATCAGATGGCTCATGTAGGATCCATCTGATCAGGGTCTGCTCTGTTTGCTTATGAAATAATACATATATGGTTCTACAGTTTCTGCCATGGCCAAAATTCCTGTGTCAATGTACTATTTTAACCCTTTCCCTCATATAAACATGTTTTCACGTATTTGCAAACAGAGTAGACCCAGATCAGATGGCTCCTAGAGGAGCCATCTGATCAGGGTCTGCTCTGTTTGCTAATGGAATTTTGATAGATCTGTTCCTTTACTTTCTAAAATGGCTACAATGTTCCATCTTCCATATATCATTGAAACTATTTTGTCCAGGAATAGTCAGTAGGTATTGAAATTTGAAATAAACAGAGAACAGGGAAAGGGTTAACAACTAATCTAGTTAATATTCATGATGCCACCATTTCTTAAAAGAAAATTCACGGAGTAAAAGGTTAAAATAATGCAGCACTGAATATAAAACCACCAAATATCCTATAACTCAAATTTCCTACATGAAAATGTCTTCTCGTTTAACATGTATGTTCCTCCAAATTTTACTAGGGTTTGTTACCCATTCAAAAATAATACAAAAGTATCTACAATAATTGCATATTTCTGCAAAACAAGGCTTACAACAAGTCATGATGACCCGATATTGCTCATCTGACACAAGTTTTCAGTGAACAAAATCATATACAAGAAATCTGAAACACATTCACTATGTCTAAGAGCTTTTAACTACATGTATTTGAAATTTATTTAGGGAAATGTTCTCTGCAGAAAATTGGTAGACATATGAAGATGGACAAGTTAAGTTCAAATAACTCAGACACTTTTTGCCACATGAGCAAAAAACTGAAATATCACATGTTTTGTAAATACAAAAACATTACAGATAACCATGCCTACATTTTTCCTATATTTTTCTTCACAAAGTAAGAGTTTTTTTCCCAATAACCATGCCTATTTTTTCATAAAGTAAAAAGTGTGGGTTTTTTCAAGGACACTGAACACTGTGGATAACAAGGGAAAGGTCTGTTGCACATACACAAATAACTGTAAATACTGAACTTGGTTCTAAAACTTGAACATCACTTGGACAGGAGTAACAGAAGTCTTGAAATAAAACAATGCAATCAGCACTTATGCTAACTGCTGCTGGTTCCACAAGGTATCAATGCCCACATCATTAAATTGTCAAACACAAGTCCAGGATAATATTTCCAATCCAAGTTTGATAATAGCAGTGACATCACAGAACTGCTGTTTTCACTTTCCCTCCATCACCCTCTGAGACAAACCTCTTCCTGCCACTGTAAAATAAAGAAGTTTTATCATGTACCGCCACCATATTTGTATAGCAGTTTTGTCTTTCATGTTTTATTAAAGAGGAGGTCCCTACAATGATCGCATATTTTCAATAATATCATAAAACTTGGTATTTGTTATGCTCTATCATTATTATGAAGGATCCCAATTTGAACTTATATCGAAAAATGCCCATGTGATACAAATAAACCGATTTCATCACAAACTGATAATTTTTGTTCTACAACACAATATTATCGACCTTTTCCGTAAATTCTTCCGCGTTTTGCCGATGATCACCCGATCTCTCCATTGTTTATGTAATAGCTTTCTCGGAAGTGGTCGGAGAATCGCGAATAGGGCGAACAGTTACGAAACTAAAACTCAACCCAAATAAAACTGAAACATCGGGGAGTAAAACCGGGATCAGCGATATCAAACACATGGATGTTTTGTCATTATAAACGGTAATTGGATGGGCCTTTTTGTGATATACTACTTTTCAGCATATAAACAAATGAGTTTTGTATATTTTAAGTGTTTATGAAACGCGTCAACTGTTGGGACATCCCCTTTAAGAGCACAATGTGTTATGACCCCCCCCCCCCCCACACACACACACAAAGGAAAATTTCAACCAGAAAATGTCACCATGAATATGAATAGGCAAAATATTTAAAATGATATTATGAACAAAGCCATGGAAGACACAGCAGAATTAGATTCATATCAATTCCACATGCAAGCGGAGCCATCTGATCTGGGTTTACTCTGTCTGCAAAGATGCCAAAATGCATAACAAATCGTAAGGTATTAATCCTATCATATAAGTGCTTTTTCACACCTTTGCTAATAGAACAGATTCAGATCAGACAATCCCTGTAGGAAGTCTGAATAGGGTCTGCTGTGTTTTTATAAAATTGTATAGATATGATCCTACAGTTTTTATCTATGCCAATATTTCCTTGAAAAATTCATGAAGTAATGACTTCATACATAAATGTTCGTGAAGGAAAGGGTTAACTAGAAATTGGTCCATGGGACACCGATATCCCAACCCCACTTTATGCATTTATGTAAATATGGTACTGACAAGGGCTATACAGTAATACCCCTCTAAACTGGAATTCTAGTAGAGAAGAATTTAGATACTTTTAGGCAGGTGGCTGCTTAATGCAAGCTGAAAGTCATGCAGAAAGCTCTAGCTTTCTGCTTGACTTTCACCATGCATTAAGCTGCCACCTGTCTCAAAGACCGATATTTATACTAAATCTAATGTCTGGTTTAGAGGGCTTCTACTGTATCTATAGTATTACTTTGTGCATGCCAAATCATGACAAAACCCAATGTGCACTAGTTCACACAAAAAATCAATCCTATAATGTTTCATGAACTTCAAATTAAATACTTTTACGAATTATGTGTGACCAATGAATGGACATATGCAAAGATGAATATAAAAGCCCACTCCCATTTAAATGACACTGGTAGGTATCGAATCCTGAATCTTTTTTTCTGCTGGACCATTTGCTTGGCAAGAAATGGTGCATGCAAGTAACAAGTAACTAAAGCTAAACTTGCATTATTTAAACTTAACATATTTTAACAAGTGGTGTGAAAAAAAACCTAAAAACCTAAAAACTCACCCTCTAGGCATGTCCTTATAACTGAGCTCCGACAAAACCTTCTCTGTGTGACACATCTCTCCAAACCTCTCTAGCAGTATATAAGCATTGGGTACATCCAGGTTGATGTCAGGCATATTGTCAAACACACGCTTGAATCCCTAAAATATCATAAAAGCCCACAATAAATATTAGGTAAATAATCATGCAATGTCACAAAATATAGCCACTTCCTACTAGCATAATATTTTCCACGTTGACGCTTTATTTTGTGAGGTATAGTGCATGTGTACTGACCCCACTGGGATGCAAGTTTGGTTCAGCCAATAAAAGGAAAACAGACGGGCGAAAAAGGCATAATTAAATATAAACATCAAATTTAACACATTTGCTCAGCTTTGTCTCAACTATTTATCCATATAAAAGGATTCAATCATGTTTGTTTATGTTGTAAAGGTCGATGACGTCACTGCACGCCAATATGACGTCACGTATATCACACTGGTATGTATTTTCATTCAGGGGACGAAATTGCTTGATCACTTTGTTTTTCTTCATTTTCTGCATTTTTTCTTGGTGTTGCATGATAAAAGAATTACTATGCTAGTATTTTTGAAGTTAAGCTGTATTTTGGCTCGTCAAAAAAGTAGTTAAATGTGAGCCTTGCTCGCCAAGGCTCACATTTAACAACTTTTCTAACTCGCCAAAATACAGCTGAACTTCAAAACTACTAGCATAGTAATTCTTATATGTATCTCTCATCTTATTACACTAGAACCTGTCTATAGTGACATAATGAATAAACAAGGAGGTGTAGAAGATCAGGTGGTAGCTTAATGCGTAACAAAAGTAATGCAGAAAGCTCCTAGGAGCTTTCTGCATAACTTTTGTCCTAAATTAATACCCTTTCCTCCATAAATAAGCCTTTCTATGCCTCTGTAATAGTCACTTCTTGAAACCATTGTGATATATAGATCTCATTGGCTCTATAGGAGCAAATACTCTATCACAATGGTTTTAATACTAGACAATTCTAACATTTTCCTTTTCTCTAGTAAATGCTCCTTTTTGGTAGATTTATTCAAAGAGATTGGTATAAAAATAGCTTAAGGGTGGAATGGGTGAAGCTATCAACTGTCTTAAAAAACTCAGATTTAGACCCACTTTGGATGCTCACTGTAGACTGGTTTTACTGCATGTTGGGGAAAAAATATAATTACTTGCCGCCAATTCTAGTTCAAAACAATGCTACAAACAGGTTTATTCCCATACAAAAACTGTGAAAATAAATATAGCTGTGTATGATAATGATTCTTTTGGGAAGAAGTTGGGGTTTTATTATGAAGTACAATACCTAGATCGAAACTGAACACTCAGATAAGTATCAGTCTTTAAGACAGGTGGCACCTTAATGCAGGATGAAAGACATGAAGGAAACTACATGTACATGCATATTTCATCATTTCAAATATCTGTTCAATGAACAGAAATTTAACAGATTCTTAAATCGAGGCCCAGTGGTGATTTATTCATCATTGTGGCACTGGTACTGGGTAAAGTGTGGAATTTTTTTTTTTCCACTTAATTTTTTACTGAGTAAAATGTACAGAAATAAATCAAATGAAACCGATACATACAGGTAACTCACTATTGGGAATTTCCTATGAAAAGGGAACTTGGATAAAAAAAAATAATCCATTTTTGCCCTTGGAAAGGGTACATTTTATGGGTTTAATAAAGATGAGTTTAAGTCTCTTTAGGCTGGTGGTTGATTAGTGCAGGGTGGAAGTCATGCACAAAAATCCTTCAGGAGCTTTCTGCATGACTTTCATCCTGCAATAAGCTGCCACCTGTCTTTAAACCATTCTCTAATTGGCTATTTTTAGATCCAATCTCATCGAATAAACCTACCAAACTGGAGCATTAACTAAAAAAATGATTTTTTTTTTAGAATTGTGTACTTTTGAAACCATTGTGATAAATAGAGCATTAGCTCAAGTGGAGCAAATGCTCTGTTTATCACAATGGTTTCAAAAACTAACTTTTACAGAGGCGTCATTATGAAAGAATGGGTTATTCCTTTCCCCGTTCTATGTTTATTTCAAATTTCAATACTTACTAAATATCTATGGACAAAATAGTTACAATGAAATATGGAAGTTGGAACATTGTAGCCATTTTAGAAAGTAAAGAAACTGATCTATCAAATTCTATCAGCAAACAGAGCAGACCCTGATCATAGGGCTCCTATAGGAGTTTATATGAGGGAAAGGGTTAAGAGTGGTATTGATAAATTTGTTTGTCTTGTCTGTACTTTACCTGAGCCATCTGTTCGGGTGTGATGACACATGTCTCGTATAATGATTTAAGTAGTTTCACCATTCTCTCTGCTGATCTCTCTGATCCATCCTCTAGAACCATCACAGATGCCTGGAGAAAACAAGATTTAACATTAACTTGATAGAGATCCCTTTTGACACAATGGCAAACACTGTAGATTGTGAGGTCGGGAGAATATGTACATTGTATATAGTTCCAGACTATAAACCTCACCTTTACCTTTTTTACCTTTTAAAGACAGGGGGATAAAAATTGCCTCATTTGCTATACAGTAAAACCTCATTTAAAGTAAAGAAGAATTAAGAATTGTTCAGGTAGATCGCAGCTTAATGCAGGGTGAAAGTCATGTGAAAAGCTACCAAGAGCTACTGCACGACTTTCTCCCTGCATTAAGCTTCCCCCCTCCCACGTGGGAGCATAACAATGTAGACCAGGACCAATCAATCATTGGAGAGACAGCTTCTGATATAGATCAATTCTTTATTTTTAAATTATTTACAAATCCAACTGATCTGCCTGGTCTATTTCTTCACTGTTGGCAAAGTCCAACTTCACTGTTGGCAAAGTCCATTTAGTACCTTTTCTCATTGCATAAATCAAATACAAACACACAAACAACTGTAAACAGACATTT
The DNA here is from genome assembly GCA_963576725.1 of Azorinus chamasolen. Lineage (NCBI taxonomy): Eukaryota > Metazoa > Mollusca > Bivalvia > Cardiida > Solecurtidae > Azorinus > Azorinus chamasolen. The sequence goes on along the minus strand of OY755245.1, from coordinate 56,595,525 downwards.
TGTAATTCGATTCCACTCACCTCATAGACCAGTTCATGGTGGAAGTGGGGCACCTCTAACTCCTGCAAGCATCGAGTGGCCTCCTTCACATCACTAGAGGACAAGTACTCCTTCAACAATAGCACCATCTGAAACAACACATATAAACATAGATGTGTGAATTAAACATGCTCTCAGCGATTTAATATCTTTATCTATGTAGACAACTGTTCAGAATTGTCTCAAATGACCTGAGAAATGACAGTTGAGTGTTTGAATTAACCCTTTCCCTCATATGAACATGTTTTCACACACTTGAAAACAGAGTAGACCCAGATCAGATGGCTCCTAAAGGAGCCGTCTGATCAGAGTCTGCTCTGTTGCTTATGAAACTAGAAAACTGACTCAAAGAGGGCCCTGCAGATGGTCTTTTGTTGTATATGGCATTTTTGATAAATCAAGGACAGATAACTCTGGACATGATCTCATTCAACCAAAAAGGTATAGGTGTCTTCCTTTCATAATACTAAGCAAAAGCCCTTAATATGAACCAAATATGTGAAGTACTGTTTGAGTTAACAGGTCACATCAAAAGTGTTGACAAAAATTATGGCATTTTGGATGAATCAAGGGCAGATAACTGTAGACATAGTGATCTGATTCAATCCAAAAACTATAGGCATCTTCCTCTAATGATACTAAGAACATGTCCTTAACATGAAACCAATATGTGAAATACTTTTTGAGTTATTGCATCACAACAAAAGTGTTGACAAATGTTGATGGAATTTATGATGAATCGAGGGCAGATAACTCTAGACATAGTGATCTGATTCAACTAAAAAGCTATAGGTGTCTTCCTCTGATAATACTAAGCATATGCCCTTAATATGAAGTACTGTTTGAGTTATCGCATCACATCAAAATTGTTAACGGATGGGCGGACGGACAGACAGACAGAAAATGTGATTCCTATAGGGCTCCTGCATTTCAAATGCAGGGCCCTAATTATAGTAGCTTTTACAGTTTTTACCAATACCAAAATCTCCTGTGTACATATGCCATTATAAAAATTCTGCTAATAAATGCTCATATTGTCATTATTTCTTACATGAATATGGGAAAGGGTTAAAACTTTACTCCATAAATACACCTTTCTACACCTTTGCAAACAGAGTAGACCCTATAGGAGCTATAGGAGCCCTTTGATCAGAGTTTGCTCTGTTTGCTTATGATATAATACAGTTTTGATTCTACAGTTTCTGCCATGGCCAAACATTCCTGCATCCCTGTGCTATTTATATAACAATTTAATATAATTAATATTCAAGATGTCATTATTTAATACATGAATATATATTCATCATGTAAAGGGTTAATAGTTTGGTGGAGAAATGAGATTTCAGTATTTGAATTATGTCCCTTTATCTAACCCTAACCCTATCCTGAGATCCATTAAAATCCATTATTTCCTCAGGACATGGAGGTTTCAAATTACATGTGTTGGTCAATATCTTAACTGGCAAAGTTGTCGAAAATATGTGGAACACTTCTAAAAAGCACAATGTTTGGTATGGTAAGTAAAACTACATGCAGATTTTGAAGAAACATACATACAAGAGATTCTCTTCCCTTTCACCAAACAAATATTGTTAACTTCCTCACTTTTTATATCCCTGGCTAAAGCAGTGTCATGTGTTTGGGGTTAGGATGACTGTTTGTTCCTAAATTTTACTTTCCTACAAGTCACTACTACCACTATAAAAATACCTCACAAGCCATTATCTGAGCCAACAGTACCGACTTTTCTACTGTCTATGATTAATCCTTTAACCCATGAATATTCATGTAAGAATTAATGAGATCATGAATATTAATTAGTTCTAATTTTTAATGACACATGAACATCGGAAATTTTTTGTCATGGCAGACATCATAGAATCATCTCTATATATTATTTCATAAGCAAACAGAGCAGACCCTGATCAAATGGCTCCTACAGGAGTCATCTGATCTGGGTCTAGTCTGTTTGCAAAGGCACAGAAAGGCGTGTTTGTGGAATAAAGGGTTAAACGAAGTCGATTTTTAAAGTTCTGATGACCTTTGCACACAGCCGGACAGATGCAGTGTCATTTTGTTTCTAATGACTCTAATCATATTGATATACTACAAAAGGACATTGCTTTACCTTTTTGACTAGATATTTCACAGGTCTAATCCCTCCACCTGTACCCCAAATGTTGTCTAGTCGGACGATACCATGTTTCTGACCGAGAAGAAGTTCTGCCATCTCTAGAGCATCCTGTTTGGCATCATTGTCAACGCTGCCTTTGTAACTGGTGATATATTTTGGTGGGAGGCAATCATCTGCCACTGCTCTTGCAAGAAACTTGCCACTTATCTGAGGAAAGGCACAGTATATTGTCAATAATATAACAGAAATACACACCACATGTGATTAAAGAGCCATCTATACATTCATGACATTAAACCAGCACAAATACTAGTCTCTAGCAGTTGCTAGTCTGGGTTACCAATATCTTGTTCAAAAATAAAAGAAAATGTGTCCATGGGACATGGATGCCCCCACCCACAAGCAGGAAATAGTTGAACGACAGACGTGAAAAGGGGACAAATGGTACAACTCACTATGATCATGCTTCTGACCAAATATCAAATCAATGCAGCTTACATGAACGAAGAAATCTTTGACGGAAACTTTTGCCATTAACAATCACCAAAATTCAATCAAAGTTTTGGCAAACAGGAAGTAGATGGACAATAGACCTGAAAAGAGACATGTTACAACTCACTATGATAATGCTTCAGACCAAATATCTAATCATTCCACCTTACACAGGCCAAGAAATCCTTGACAAACAAAATTTTCGGACCGACGTACGGACGGACAAGGGTAAAACTTAATGTCCCAGTCGCCTAAAGGCAGGGGCATTAAAAAATGCACCTTATCTGATGGATTGGTTCATGCAATCACTAACTGTGTCTGATGGTCTCTCAGGCACATCATTTTCTCAGAATCAACTGTGATTATCCCTTAAGTATTGTAATAAGCAGATCTGCTGTTCACTTCAAATTTCAATGTTCAATTGTTGAAATCAGTGTATCAAAGAATATGTTTATGTGGATTTTGACTGATTGCTCTTTGCACAATTAAGCAGGGTAAGATAAGAGTCATAAAGGATACAAGATGTGTTTCTGAAACACTATGCCCCGATATGACCTTTCATCCTGAGGGATGACCGTACCTTGACATGTCACCCCTCAGAAATGTGCAACTTCATGAGACACACATGCATGCCAAATATCAAGTCTCTATCTCTTCTGGTTCACAAGTTATGGCAAATGTAAAAGTCGGTGATTTGACCTAAATATTTTACCTCTGACCTTGATGGATGACCTTGACATGTCACACCCCTCAAATGTGGGGCTTAAGCCAAATATCAAGTCTCTCTCGGTACTGGCTCAAAAGTAATGACTAATGTTAAAGTTGGTGACAAACAGACAGGGCAAAAACAATATGTCCCCAGATCTGGGGGTATAAAAAGTTCAAATTCTAAAATCACAATTTCTTTGCCATCTACATCTCTGAAGAGAGATGAATCATGCTTACCTGAGCAGCTTCTGGAGAGTCAATAACGAGATCATTTAAATTCTTGAGCAAATTATCAAAGCCAACTTGGATATCTTTAGGTGTAAGAAGTTTCCCATAGAGGTCAGAGAGGAGGATGGACGTCAGTTCCCGATGACTGGCCTTTCTGTCCAATGCAAGACTTACAGCCAGTTCTAAGATTCTAGGTTTCATCTTGGAAATGTTCATTTCTTCCAGGCTAACCTGTAAAACAAAAACTTAAATGTAATTAACACACTATTTCATAATCTCACCTTTTATGCCTTTGCAAACAGAGCAGACCAAAATATGACAACTCCTAATGGAACTGTCTGATCAGTCAACTACATTTGCAAATATGTGATAGATCTGATTTTCTGCCGTTTGCCATTTTTTTATTTTATAGTATTTTCAATAGTTATGAATTAATATTCATAAATATTCATAATCTTAAAGGTCAACAGGCTATGACATACAGGCTCAAATTAGACTAGGTACCATCAGTCTGAAACTATGAGAACATTTTTATTATATTGTGCCTTCATTTAGACAGACATGCAGTGTTGTATAGGTCCTAACTGTTGGGGTCAACAATTTGCGTTTGGGCACCCAATGAACCAATATGACAACTATATAACACTCCCTCCCTAACTTAGTTTGCCTATGAGAAAATACAGATATGATTATACTGCCTCGCTTATAGTGCCATTACAAAAATAAATTAATATTCATGATGTCATTGTTTTTGGCAGAAATAATCATTGAGTAAAAGGTTAGTGATAACAAAACCACAACTAAGACACAACCTACATGGACATAATCATAAAAGCAATAAACCCTTTACGAGAACTCAATAAAAACACCTTTCAATGGCTATGTAAAAAGGGTAGACCCAAAACAGAGTTCCTGCAGAACCACCTGATCAGGGTCTGCTCTGTTTGCCTATGAAATATAGATTTTTGATTCTACATTTTCTGCTACAGGCAAATATGTTTGCATTCCATATACCATTATAAAAATTAATTTTATCATTTATTACATAATCATTCATGGAGTAAAAAGTTAATTGACATAGCATTTAATTTCTGCATGCTTTCCGGAAGGCATAAATACAAGCAAGAGCTGTCCGTGGACAGCACGTTCCACTTTTTTTAGTGCTGGATAATGTAGTGGAAGCCAAAGTCAAAAAGGGGAGATAACTATAGCAAAATTTATTTTAGGGTTACCTTCCCATGTGAAATGGGTTCCCCTTGTAGTAGTTAACATGGATACCAAATTTAAACCAAATATCTTGAACAGTTTCTGAGACATGGACCTTAACATATAATATAAAACTTACCTATGGACCTTAACATAAAACTTAAAACCAACAACGAACAATAAAACTTTAAATAACCAACAATGAAAATTCTAAGTCGAAAAAGGGACATAACTATGGCAAAATTAATTTTTGGGTTACCTGCCCTTGCAAAATGAGTTCCCCTTGTGATAGTAAACATGCATACCATATTTTAACCAAATATCTTTGATGGTTTCTGAGAAATGGACCTTAACAAAAGGTTAACCAATGCCAACGCCGACGAGAGGGTCGTGACAATAGCTCCACTTTTTGAAAAAGTGGAGCTAAAACTGTGATATACAGCGAGTCCTACCTCAACTTCCTTTGTCATGCCATGGTCAAAGTACTCCAACATGACAGGCGTCACCATTTTGTCAAACTCCTCCTCTGTAACAACTGGTTTAATCTCGGCAACAACATATTCATCCTGTAAAATAACCATTTGCAAGATAATCCCACACATCCTATACAAATGCAAGCAGAGTAGATACTGATCAGATAGCTCTACTGACAACTCTATTGCCCTGTTTGCTCATATCACATAAATTTACTTTTGCCACAGTGAATAATTTCTTTAAATCTAAAATTTTCATACAAGAATTCAATTAACCCTTTAATCCATAAATTTACTAATTATTAATTATTATTATGTACTAATTGTAATAATAGCACATTAATCCATAAATTTTCATGTAAGAAATAATAACATCATGAATATTAATTAAGACTAATTGTAATAATAGTACATTAAGACCGGAACTTTTGACAATGGTTACGAATGGTAGAAACAGTAGTATCATATCTATTGGTAGATCATATCATAAGCAAACAGAGCAGACTATGATAAGACTGCTCCTACAGGAGCTGTCTGATCTGGTCTACTGTTTTCAAAGGCGTATTTATGGAGTAAAGGGTTAATATTCTTATTGGTAGAGTCTTGCATGAATATTCATCACGGAAAGGTATAATCTCCAGGCCTTTTTCTGGCATCTAAACAAGTCCAACTAAAAGGACCCATTCCCAATGCAAAATAGTTAACATTGTTCCCAATTTTGAAATTAAAATTCCAATAAAGACCAAATTCTGATTAAATGCAAAAATGAATTGCAAAATATAAAGTCAAAATGGTACCAGAAATACTTTCCAAATCAGAGTTTTATGCATGTAAACATTCCCAATTATTAAAATGTATTTACCTCATTAAGACACATTATTTTTCATTTGCAAACAGAGTAGACCAAAAGATCATGGTTTGTTCTCTTTGCTTATGAAAAAATATAAACCTGATTCTATTGTTTCTGCAATGACATGTTCATGTGTTCAAAATGCGATTCGACAATTTGAAATTTTAATATAGAAGAATTTCGACCCCTTTAGGTAGGTGATTGCTTATTGCAGAGAGGAAATCATGCAGGAAACTCCCAGGAGCTTTCTGCATGACTTTCACCTTGCATTAAGCTGCTACCGTCTTTCCTCCATGTATATTTATATAAGAAATAACGATGTCATGAATATTAATTAAATTAATTTGTTATTACAGCACATGAACACAGGAACTTTTTAGCCATGGCAGAAACTGTGGAATCATATCTATATTATATAATAAAGTAAACAGAGCCGTCTATAGGAGCCATCTGATCTGGGTCTACTCTGTTTGCAGAGGCGTATTTATGGAGTAAAGGGTTAAAGATCTATAATGATAAATATTTTAATGTTCCAATAATCGATGTTTTACTGTCTATAGTTTCAGCTAATTAATAGTAATACAGTCAATATGTCTAACATAAACATTCATCAGGTAAAGGGTTAAACAGCAATCCTGCCATTTTAACTGGAACGTGAAAACATCGCAAAAAGTGCAGGCGTTAGTATAATATATCTTTAATTCAGAAGTCCGGATCTGCAATGGTCATGTTAGAAATAGTTATACACAAGAACAAATCCAACTAACCTGACTATCAGAGTCATAGTTGGGGTCATTATTGTCTCGACAAGCTTCATCTGCAAACAGTTCATCTCCAGGTGCTCCCCAGGTACCCTTTCCTCCTGCACCACCTTTAACAAATGTGAAATGATGAGATATAGAACCGGGATTGTAGATAAGGCATGTACTGATCTATCAAAATCTCTTAACCCATTCCCTCATACTGATGCCTTTTGACGCCTCTGTAAAAGTCACTTTCAGAAACCATTGTGATAAATAGAGCATTTGCTCCATAGGAGCAAATGCTCTATCACAATGGTTTCTACACTACACAATTCTAAAAATTTCTTTCCTCTAGTAAAAGCTTTCCTGAGCACTTCAGGAGCCTTCTCCTGCCTCTGTAAAAGTCACTTTCAGAAACCATTGTGATAAATAGAGCATTTGCTCCATAGGAGCAAATGCTCTATCACAATGGTTTCTACACTACACAATTCTAAAAATTTCTTTCCTCTAGTAAAAGCTTTCCTGAGCACTTCAGGAGCCTTCTCCTGCATTTTTACTTGGGTCTGTCATTCATGTGTTTTTAACAATTATACTCGAGTTGTATGTCATACATGATGAATTATATTTCAAACAAACCAGTTGTAGAACATGTCCATACAATTTACATTCAGTTTATTATTGGATCCATTCAACATTGCCAGATTAATTTCTTGTCAAACACAAACAATTAAAACTCACACCTTTTAAAAATGAAATCAAACGGAACTCTGTGATCACAGATAAAGATACAATATTTGATTTAAAGTTGGCATGGTATTGTAACAGTTAACATTAGTTAACTTTCTAGACAAAGTTCACCTTTTTATACACATTACAGTCACAATTTCTAGTCAAGTTCACATTCAAACTCTGATTGTCATTACTTTTTTATGTCAATAAACCATCTTCTAATTCATTAAACTGGTTTATCATAACAAAATATAACTTTTCTGAATGGATACATCTTGACCAGTTCCTTTAACATTACCTATAAATAGCTATTGACAGACAACTTTCTGGTGAATACTTGACATTACAGAGTGACTGGAAATCCGCTGTTTCAATAACTGGACATGTTTAATGATTTTCAGATGGTTCTTGAATGCTACGCAGTCGCGTTTTCCGTAATTCATTTGTTTGGAACGAAGTTTACAGTATTACACAAGGACACCTCGTCCGAGAATTTTTTACTTTCAGTTTCACAAAATCGTCGCCAATTATCACTTTTGTTGTTTCTTTACCAAATGTCAACGTAATTTCTTTCTCTTGACATCTTGGGTAGAACTTATTTTTCAGTGTTATTGTAATCTCTGCCTATGCTTCTCAGTTTTGTCTTAAATTCAGATTAATTGACAGAACAGATACAGAATTTCATACCACGGACGCCATATTGGAAATGATGAACATGATGAATGAACGTTTTGATTGGCTGTAGGACAAGAGTCTCGTTATTCGATTAGCTGAACCGAAATCTCGCTGTTAATCGTGATAAACGTTATTAACACTGATTTACTTGGAATAGTTAAAGAATATATCGACGAATAATAATTTCCTGAAGGAATCGCCATACCCCTCCCTCCAAATTTCTCATCGGATTTACATCGATCTCAAAAACGGCCCTGAGTGAAACGAAATCCGCGGAATTCAGCAGAAAATTCTCATCCCTGTAATAATACTTAGAGGTAAAATCGGTGGTAGAACGTGAACAACCAAGGCAGATCTGATGTTATCTTTTTCTTTATTTACCGACGTTTCGACACTTACAAGTGTCTTCTTCAGGGTAATCATGAAAATTTTACAAAATACTGTCTACTAAGGTACAAGTTTTTGGGTGGCCTTATCACGTGGTTTTGTTTGTGACGTAACGTAATGTGGGTAGTAACTATGGGAGACGAAAACTGCTAAAGATCGCCGTGTATCCAAAATGGTGTAATGGAAACTCGGTAATCTGTAATAATAGTATATTAACACTCATAGAAATTGTTACTAAATGCAAGCTACCATAATTTTGACTTGCCCAATAAAGGTTATCTAACCATTCAAGATGAGTGGCAAGGGAAACAAAGGAAATTCATGTGAGAGCCATAAGAGTAGATAAACACTCGCAGAACATGTTGCGAGTGGATTTATTTTTTTTCAGATATTTTTCAAAAAATCCGGAGATTCAACAAGAAATCAGGATATCCCAAGACCCGATGAAAAATCCAGATTTAGGAAAAATTTGTAATATTGGCAGGCCTGTTAGAGACACATAACACACCACCTTTCACATTATTTTGTGCAATGTCAAGGCTCTGATTTCAGTTTTGTTATATTTTCTGTTCTATTGGATATCAAAATGATCATTGATGTTTTATACCTAACCCTGACAAAATGCTAGCACTCACCAATTCACATATTCACCAGTTGCTTAACACTTTACTTCATGAATAGTTAAACAATACAATAATTCATGACATCATAATTAGGACAAGGGAACTCTTGCCATGACAGAAACTGTAGAATCAGATATACTTACTAAATGGTCATCTTCAGCTACTTCAACTTCAACTAGTCTCTACATCTATCTAAATAATACTGACCACCTTCAGCAAGGTGAAGATTATGTCAGAGGGGTGAGTTATACGAAAGAGGACGCAGAGCAAAACAAATTAATAAAGAGAGCTGATTGAGGATTTAAAGGCAGTTACTGAGTGGCTTGATGTAATATCTGATTGTAGAGAATTCCAGTCTACAACACAGGGGTAAGACACTTTTGAGTCAGTATATGTATATATAGAAAGATGGGATCAGACTTCAAAAGATCCAAATTTCCCACTCCTCTACTTTAAACCCTTCGTTCTGCAAGAAATGCACTGATTTCGATCAGATAAAAAGCTATTCCGTAAGCAAAGACATTAATTTATTTGAATATGCAAATATGTCCCCGGTCAAATTTGGAATAAACTTAACACGGCATCAGAAACATGAGCAAAATGACCAAAATAAGTTAGTCGGACACGACCGCGTCCCAGAGTGCGAACCGCTGACAGCCTTGAAATGATTACTTATACGTCAAACGCAATAAAATTCGGCATTCATATCAGCATTACATTCAATAAAAAGAACTTTCTTACTGCGATCTTACACGAAAACGAGGTTTTACTGTCCTTTCTGTGTTTACACGTTCCTCTCATGTCACCAACTTTTACTTTCATTTTCAAGTCGCCGAAGTCATGTCACATGACTTCTTATTATAAATGCACGTTTCGATTGGCCGTTGACGAAAGCGAACTATTCAAACTTGTTCGTGATCCATCGTAAAACCATCGCCATTTTCCGCCCGTCCAATGAAATAACGCAACTGTTGTACAGTCATTGGACCGAAGTTTGACTTCTTGAAAACAATGCCAGCTGTAAATGTTGAAAATTGCAAGAAGGACGGTAAAACCATGTTTTCGTGTAAGATCGTTGTAGGAAAGTTATTTTCATTGAATATATTGCTGATATGAACGCCAAATTTTACTGTATTTGACGTATAAGTAATCGTTTCAAGGCTGTTGACAGTTCGCACTCTGGGACGCAGTCGTGTCCGACTAACTTATTTTGGCCATTTTTCTCATGTTTCTGGTGCCGTGTTAAGTTTGTCCTTTATTTGACGGGGAAAATCTTTGCATATTCGAATAAAATAATGTCTTTGCTTTTGGAATAGCTTTTTATCTGATCGAAATCGGTGCATTTTTTGCAGAACGAAGGGTTTAAAGTAGAGGAGTGGGTAATTTGGATCTCTTAAAATTGGATCCCTTCTTTCTATAGACAAATCAATATTCCTAAATCTGTACAAATCACTAGTGAGGCCACATCTCGAATATGCATCAACAGTGTGGTCAGTCTTATACAAAAAAGATAGTATACTGATAGAGAACATTCAAAGAAGAGCTACCAAACTCGTTAGAGACATTCAAAATAAAACTTATTCAGATAGAATAAAAGAATTAGGAATACCATCATTAGAGTACCGCTGACTCAGAGCAGATATGATCCAAGTGTTCAAAATATTAAGAGGTATTGACAAAGCAGACAGAGAGCAACTTTTCACACAAAATCAAAACACAGTAACAAGAGGTCACTCTCTGAAATTAAGAAAGAATATTTTTAGACTTGATATCAGACGCCACTCGTTCTCACAACGGATAATAAATTGGTGGAATAGTCTTCCCGAAAAAGTAGTAAGCTCAGAAACACTAAATATTTTCAAAAGCAGATTAAATTTTCATTGGAAGGACCTAAAAATTAAATTTCAGCCAGATTGTTACGAATCATACACCCAAACCGGATTAAGAAATTACTATAGAGACGGCTCGGAGAGTTACCCAACTATTATATGAGCTCAACAACAGGTAGAACAGGTATATATATATATACATATACTGACTCAAATATGTGTCTTACTCCTGTGGTCTACAATAGTCTAACTGACAATGGTTTATTTTTTTATTTTTTGTTTGGTATCAAAGTATGGTGATGAATCACCTGTGGCAGTTGTCACATGTTCAACTGGTTATGGATTCTGTTTGAACATATGAGTTGACATGTATTCTGTATAGATATATATCCGAAATCAAGGGCCTATCCGAATACAAGGAATCTACGCTTCACAAAGCAACAAATTCAGTATAAATTAGTATAGTCAGAAGCATTACATTTGATTGAAGTGAAGAATCACAAAGACTTAAGTCCTATCCAAGTATAGGAAACAAAAACGTGACAGCATTGTGAATAAACAAACCTTTCTTCGGGTCTCCCTTTCCGCGACCATCACGCGACTTTCTGCTGTTCTTTGCCAATGGCAATGCAGCGATGGTGCTGCCGTTTTGGTTGGCGATAACATTCGTGCTTGCATCTCCACCAGAATTGGACCTGTGCATCCGTTTGGCCTTGCGAATAAGTCGAATAGGTTTCCCTGAGTCCTCCAGACCATTCATTGCCTCGAGCTCATTTCGACCGAGCACATCCGACGAAGAGTCGGGCATGTCAACATCGACATTTTGAACCACTGCCTCGCTGCTCTGGACTTCTGCAGCCATTTCTGAGGCAAACAAAGTTAAGTTCAAACACAAGAGTATCACTAATATGCCACAAACAATAAATGGAAGAGGAATGCGGCGAGGAAAATAGCTGACGCTCGAGAGAAATATTCTGTGAAGCAAAATATGTTGTCGATATATGCGTCTATGGATCAGCTGGATTGTTTACGTCCTTTTACCATATACCACGTGATCTATTTGACTTATTTCATTGGCCGGGAGCTGTCTAATTTCCCGGGGTTCGATGTTTACATCCATTCAGTTAGGTTCGGATATTCTCTTTTTCTTGTTAGTCTTCCACGTGACCCTTTTCGTCTGAGAAGTTGTGATTAAGAGTTTCCAGCTGACTAATGATCTTAAAATATCCCAAAACAAAGCGGTCAAAAGTTGAAAGTTCACGTTACGCTAACAATAACGCCACAACCTATAACGTACGACGGTGGCAGTTCAAAATGCATTGTACAAATACAATGAGCAACTGACATCTGCAAACGACACAAACAGTACATTTTTAAAAGCGTGTCTTCGAACGAGACAAAGCTTCCTCGTTCCATTCAGAGATAGACTACATGTATATAATTATTAATATAGATAGTTAGATACATGTATGCATATGTCTCTGTTCCATTCTTATAATAAAACACGACCCTTTACAATTAAGACACAGATACATATATATATACAAAAAGTATGTATACATACACTATATAATGTATATGGCTCTTCAAGACCCCCCCCCCCCCCCCCCCCCACCCCCCAATTTATGATCGAAGAATGTTAAACTAACCTAAAACTATCTATTTAACCTTAAACCACTCCGAAGAAACAAGAAAACACGACCCGAAAAAAATTCCTATCGGGTCTACTATATAGCTAGGCCTATGCACATGTCTCTGTTGAATCTTAAAATATTTCATTAACCCTTGACGTGCTGGAAAAATAACGTCTTCTCAATCTCTGAAGTGCTGACTTACGATTCGATCAAGCTTTTGAGACTTGTGACCGATTGTCAAACAGCCTGGATCCTGATGAGACCCGACTTATTCAGCGCCTCACCTGGATCCAAATTGTTAACTTTTCAAATGTCAGCCAAGACGCGAGAAGAGTTTTAAAAGATTAGTTAAAATTCGCTTATTTCTTTTTAGGTAGGAATAACCGGTCTACTTTTATTATAATATATACGTAATTATTGATAACCGTTCTCTTAGTAGTGATCGAATATTTATACAGTTATTGGTATATATATGAAGTAGGAACTATATCAGATACAGAATCCGAACAAATTCCAAACCAATTTCAACCAACATATGTTTCTTTTTTTTCATTCTTGATCATCTCCCATAATTTAGATATCATTAATTGTCTACTCGTTGCTCCTCCAACCACTTTAATTCCTCATTGCATCTACTAGCCTAGCTTTCTATTTTCGACCATTTTCACTATTCCCTAATTTTCCCTAATCAATCATTCTCCTAATTGTCTGCTTATTTCTTTTCAGCCACTTCCTCCATGTAAACCTTTCCATTTTCATCCTCTTTCTTCATGGCCAGTCCTATTCACTTTCAACACCTTAACCCATTCCCTCATACTGACGACTGTTGACGACTCTGTAAAAGTCACTTTGTGAAACCATTGTGATAAATAGAGCATTTGCTCATATAGGAGCAAATGCTCTATTTATCACAATGGTTTCAAACTGCAAAATTATATTTTTTTTCCTTTTCTCTAATTAATGCTCCTTTTCGTTAGATTAGTTCAAAGAGGTTGTATTTAAAATAGCCTATGAGGTAATGGGTTAAATCATGCATATTAGGCTACTCACTATTTCCCAATTCAATCACCTTCTTCATTTCTCGTTTTCATTTTCGTTCCAGTTGTCCACACGGAGCGCACATGGATAAGAGACGTTCTTGGAAAATACAGTACTCTTTGCACACTAAGTAATTTTTCGTCTGCAACAATTGTCGTCTGCTTCAATTCTTAAGATAAACTTTCTCTCATTTTGTTTCGTAAAAATATGGTTAAGATGACAAACAGTTTGGATCCTGATGATGCGGCGTCTCATCTGGATCCAAACTGTTTGCATAAGTAATCACAGTTTCGCCGCTAGCGTGCAAAGAGTTAAAGCAAGGTGAAAGTAAAACAGAACGCTCCCTATATAGGAGCGTTCTGTTTTACTTTCACCTTGCTTTAAGCTGCCACCTGCCCTAAATACCGACTACCATAATTAACACAATTTAGTGGTCGTTATAGAGAGGGTTTACTGTATCTGATTTAAATGAGTTGCAGCAAGGTGGGTTTAACTGATAAAAAGAGAATTTTAAAGACCAGTAGGTATATTATCTATTGCAGAGACATATACATACATGTAGGTATAATTATGTCTCTGTCCACATCCCTGGGTATTTTAGATATATCCATGTTTCGCTACCAACTGATGCCATGCTGTGCTACTCATTAGACTCGACTCTCCGATTCTAATGAGTGGCAGCAAGATCACAGGGGTCTGGACCGCTTCATGGGGGTCTATATGTACTATATAATAACAAGGGTTCCAACTAGCAGAACGGATATCCGTGTACCACGAGTACAAATATGACTGTAACTCTTACAATTTAAATGATAATTTCGTAATTCTTTCGGCTATTGAAAGACAATATATTTTACTATCAAATAAATATAATCTTCTCACGGTAACTTACGTGCAATTATCAATCCAACAACGATTTTCTCAAAATTTCACGTGTGTTCTAGGTCATTGACAAACGTTCGTTCACCCCGGTTTCGCTATACCACAACCATAACCTGGCGATTTTCAGTTCAAAAGATGGCGTGGTTCAATAAAACAAACCCAATTATATCACCAATATCCATTTGTTTTGTCCTCTTAATAAATAAGCAACTAGCAACAGCGGCCTTTCCGTCCGTTGTTATGTTTCTTTTCGGATGCTGCCATTTTGCAACAAATTTGAATGGAGCCATTTCAGTGGATGAGCGAAGGAAAAGTTGGAAAACCGTGACGATTTGAAGCAAACTGACAAAACTCGCTAGTTTTACATCATTCTTTTGATGCTGGGGACTAAATAATTGGAGATGGTGTTAGAATTGATTCGTTTTATTGACTCACGCCATTTTTTGAACTGCAAATTGCCAGGTTATTGCTGTGATATAGTGAAACCGGAGTGAACGAACGTTTGTCAATGACCCTAATAACACGTGAAATTTTGAGAAAATCATGGTTGGATTGATACTTGTTCATAAGTTACCGTTATAAGATTATATTTATTTGATAGAACAATATATTGGCTTTAAATAGCCGAAATAATTACGAAATTATCATTTAAATTGTAAGAGTTACAGTCATATTTGTACTTGTGGTACACGGATATCCGTTCTGTTAGTTGGAGCCCTTGTTATTATATAGTATATATAGACCCCAGCGAAGCGGTCCAGACCCCTGTGAGCAAGATAGGACTTGTCCGAGAAATAAGATACATGTACATGCATGATGATTGATCAATGTGCCTCTTATCTGTATAAGATACATGTGGATGCATGATGATTGATCAATGTGCCTCTTATCTGTATAAGATACATGTACATGCATGATGATTGATCAATGTGCCTCTTATGCGCACATCTCTATATTGCAATGGTTGCAGTAAACCCACGCTAAACCGGGCGTTAAATTTAGTATAATTATCGGTCTTGGAGACAGGTGGCAGCTTAATGCAAGGTGAAAGTCATGCAGAAAGCTCCTCTAATAGCTTTCAGCTTGGCCTTTACCCTGCATTATGCCACCGCCTGAAAGTATCTAAATTATTCTCTTCTAGAATTCTGGTTAGAATTCCGGTTTAGAGGGGGTTTACTGTATTTGGAAATAATATACTAACAGTCTCTTTTAATTAAAACCTGAATGGAATGATTTACATTTAAATTAAAGGTATTCGTTTTGTGCTCACTTTATGTTGTAGCCATTATGCTATTTAACGACCTGACGGGCATTTGCAAACAGCCTGGATTCAGATTAGACGCCGAGTAACTCGGCGTCTCATCCGGATCCAAGCTGTTTGATATTCGGTCTATAGATATTTAAAAGCTTGAACGAACCGGAAGTCAGTAAAAATGCCAACAATGCGTTTGAGTAGATATATTTTTAAGGCAAGATAAGGGTAAAATAAAAACTAATTATGAAAAGCATATCTTTTCTAGTAGACTAATCTCTGCAATACATACCAAGTATTGATGCAATGAATGGCAATATTGTATCACTTTTTTGTCAGTTCTATTGCCAGGTGGTCGTATAGAATACACGTATCAGAACATCATTTAACCCGTTTTTGTATTGAAGTTTAGTAAAAACAAACAAAATAAAAATGACTTAGATCTTGTGTTTGCAAACAATAAAGATATAGAGGAGATACAGAGCAATAGATAAACATCCGGACTCAAATACCAAAATCATAATTTCTCCATAGAACCCTATGTTGTGACCACTCTTTAGAATCGATTCTAAAGAGTGGTCATGCACAGCATACGGGTTGGTGGAGAAATAAAGGCGTTATTCTTGAAAATGGTTTACTTTACGCACCTTATCTGGACCTCTGGATGAGAAGCCAAGTGATATACACTGGTTGGCACTCTTAATTATGTTTTAGTAAAGAATTTGAAGAAACCTTCAATTTGAAAACTGAAACAGGCGATAATCTTAGCAAAAGAATATTATTTGGAGGAGACAATGAAGACCATTTCTTGGATGCAGATTTATACTAATTGCACCCCCACACAGATACCCCCCCCCCCCTACACACACACGCGCACGCACGCGTGCGCGCACGCACGCACACACACACAACACTTAAACAGTGCATCGTGACTCGTATAATGTGCTTTAGACCAGGGTCACTGATAAAGGGCGATGATTGCTGTTGGATAACGTAACTTACATGGAAGTTTTATTTACAGATATTTAGCAATGTATTCTGCTCATACTTTTTGTACAAATTGTGCATAAAGAAATGACGTCAGAATTGGAATCTATGTATCTTGAAACTAGTGTGGGGCTAAAGAGAATGGTACCGGGCTCTACACATTGTATAATGTTTAATGCTAATGAAATATATTGTATTGTATTGTATTGTAAGGGCAGAGCATAAATTTGTATCGTGAACATTAGAAAATGTGTCGAGAAAACGATTACTACGGAAAGCCGCCTTTCACTGGAATCTGGGTCCATGCTTATAAAACTTTTAGTTGAGTCTGAGATCGTTCTCAAGTTTTTGATTGGTCAGATTTGAGCCTTTGGCTCAAATCTGACCAATCAAAAGCTTGAGAACTCAAATCTGACCAATCAAAAGCTTGGGAACGATCTCAGACTCAACTAAAAAGCTTTATAAGCATGGACCCTGACGTAAAATACTAAAACTCAATTATTCGGACACTAACTCAAGCATCAGTATCGGTCTTTAAGACAGGTGACAGCTTAATGCAGGATGGAAGTCATGCAGAAAGCTCCTCCTAAAGGCAGACATCGGAGTTTGATTTGCTAAATAACATTCTTCGTCTTTATTAAAATCATTTCTCTTACATAACATTTGTGGTCACATGATATTGAGTTTTTCTTTTCTAAACATGGACACGTACAGACTGTAAACATTTTACGAATTATTCCATTCACAAGTAGGCGGACCAATAGTTGTAGGTTCATCGATTACTAAAACTCAAAATGATAAAGTATCTACCTATTTCAGAGTACAGATGACAATATCAAACTGATTTCAAGGATGAATACAAAAGAACTTGTCTTAAACGTCCATCAAAATATGTCTTATTATGGTTCTGTAAGGTAGACGGTAGCTTAATGCGGGTCAAAAGTAATGCAGAAAGCTCCCATACGAACTTTCTGTATTACTTTTGCCCTGTATTAAGCAACCATCTGCTTCGTAATATTCCTTTGTTCAATAAACTAATGGCCGCTTAGGCCATGGTTATACTGTAGTCATCAATCGAATCATATTGTACCCATTCAGAACTAAGCAGATTCATAACGCGCTAGTTTGAAGTATCCGCCCGATTTACTTATGCAAAACACGGGTTACTTTTCTTAACCCTTTCGGCGCCAAATTTCTAATTGTCGGCTGCAATCCAACTTTGTTAAATTATACAGTAAAATAAGGAAATGAGATAAATAAATGCAAATTTCAAAGGAATAAAGCACATATATAGAACTAGAGATTGAGACAAATAGTGAAGTCCCTGATCAGACGCCGCCTTGAAAAGGCGGCGTCTGATCTGGGACTGCACTATTTGTCGTGGTGGATTTACTCGACTGTGGCGGTGAAAGGGTTAATAATCAATGCGATGCAATTTATCCTGTACCTGTTCAATATTCATGTAAGACATAATCATATCATGAATATTTATTAGCTGAAGTTTATACTGTATACTTTTCAAGAATATGTTCTGCTTTGACAAAACCTGTAGAATCAGATCTATATCATGTCAAAAGGAGCTTTTACTAGAAGTATACAATGTTTAGAATTGTATTGGTTTGAAAACATTGTAATAAACAGAGTATTTGCTCCTATGGACAGCAAATGCTTTATTCACAATGGTTTAAAAAACGACTTTTACAGAGGCGTCAAAAGGAGTCAATATGAGGAATGGGTTTAATCCATTCCCTCATATTGACGACTTTTGACGACTCTGTAAAAGTGACTTTGTGAAACAATTGTGATACATAGAGCATTTGCTCCTACAGGAGCAAGTACTCTATAATTATATCACAATGGTTTCAAACTAGAAAATTCTACAAGTTTCCTTTTCTCTAGTTAATGCCTCTTTTCGGTAGATTTATTCAAAGTGGTTTGATCTAAAAAAAAAAAAAATAGCCTATGAGGTAATGGTTTAGCCGAATCTTATCTTCGCTCGTACGCTTATACCTTTCCCTAATGAATTGGTCACATCATGAATATTCATTAACTTAGCTTTCATACTGTAATTGTTAACCCTTTCCCTAATATAAACGTGTTTTCACGCATCTGCAAACAGAGTAGACCCAGATCAGACGGCTCCTATAGGGGCCGTCTGATCAGGGTCTGCTCTGTTTGCTTATGGAATTATATAGATCTAATTCTGCACTTTATGCCACTGTCAAAAATTCCTTTGTTAATAATGCTTTAAAATAGTTTGGCTCATTAATATTCATGATGTCATTATTTCTAACATAAACATTGAACAGGGAAAGGGTTAAGGGAAATTTTTGCCTTGACAAAAACTGAGGTATAAGATCTTTATAATCCTATAAACAAACAGAGCAGATCGTGATCAGACCGCTCCTACAGGACCCGTCTGATCCGGATCTACTATGAAAGCATAAAAAGGCACTCATATATAAGGGTTACACCAAAGGACCAATTTCGGATATTTTTCCGGTATGTTGTCATTCGAACTATATTTCTTTTCTAAAATGCAATCTTTGTGATATACATGTACAGCGTAAACCCGGTGGATTTTTAATATTACGCGTAATGGATCTGCCATTTTTTTAGTTCAAAGAGTACAAAATAACAGCAATAGAAATAAAAATAAAATGATTTATTTCAAGGATCGTATGTTTTAGTAAATTAACATACATGTACATGTATTATGAAAACGAAGGATTTCATAATTGTCATAAATATCGTATGACTTTCTCTTGTATAAAACATTAAATACTGCAAATGACTAGAATTTGGAATCTGAAAATATGGAAGCCTCATTTACCGTTTGCCTGCTAAACGCGACCAGACTGTCATTAAAATTTTGTAAACGGCTTGGGTCCGGATGAGACGCCGAGACTTACGAAGTCTCATCAGGATCCAAGATGTTTGCCAGTAGGTCAATAGTTTCTTTAACCCTTTATCTGTTCTATATTAAATCAATACAATATCAATACATACTGGATATTCGTGGACAAAATAGTTATAATAAAATACGGAAGGTGGTACAGTGTAGCCAATTTAGAATGTAAAGAAACAGATCTAATAAATTTCATTAGCAAACAGAGCAGACCCTGATCAGACGACTCCTACAGGAGCGCTCTGATCTGTGTTTTCTCTTTTTGCAAATGCCTGAAAAGGAGTCGGAATCGGAAGTAGTCAAAATTACATCTATCCAAATTTGAGCAGCCATCTTTTTCACTGAGGATTAAGGGTTAATACGGATTGCAAAGGTACACTTCAATCTCGTCTATTTTTCCCTTAAATGACTGAAGATCGTCAGCATCGCCGATATGGAGACCGCAATGCACGTTCTTCAGATAGCCGGTGGCGTTCCGTGTATTAGTAATGACGCCATTGCTCCCACTCAAGACACCATTGTCATACATGTACAATAAATCTTTGACAGATTCGGTTTCGTTGACCGGCAACTCAGCCTGGGGAACCACAACGGAAAAGTAACCTTCATCTGTGCCAACTGAATAACGAGTGATGAAGGCATCTTCGGTGATCAAAATGGACGGAGTATTACCACAGTCGCTGTTTGATACAATAGCATGCTCATTCGGCGAGGTCACGTGGTCTGATGTGTAGTTGACTTTGATTATGACTGTAGTGCTGTGTTCTAAGTTGGTAAATCTAGGAATGATAAGACGACTGTCTACGCCATTGAATTCCGCAACCCCACCGGCAACCTCGACGTTTTCATTTTTAACGTAATACCCTCTGCCGGATTCGTCTAGATGGTTTGACGTAAATGGAAGATACAGCTCTCGTTTGCAGCTTTGCTTGATTTGAATTACTGGTTCTTCATCTTTCTGTCCGCATTTGCAGTCCTTTTCCACAAAGACTGTGCCCGGTGCACAATCCATCGGCCAATATATGCCATGGACGAGCTGCAAGAATTTCGCATCGTTACTTGGGAATGGTTTCATGTCGCATTTCTTGACCTCGGTTTCGTTGAAACAAAGTTTTGAGCATTCATCCTCATCAATGTTGTCAACACACTCAGCCAGTGTACCGTTCCAGTTCTGTTTCTGAGGGCAGCACTTAGCCTGTGCTTTTCCATTGTAACACTCCCAATAGCCACGACAGTGGCCTTCCGCACCAAATATAGCACCATCTTGTTGTCCGACGCATTTGTCATTAGGACAGAATATTTTCTCAGCTGGTATACATGTGAGGAGGTCTGAGCTCCAGTATGTTGAAAAGGGACACGGTTGTACTACACCGTACCGAGCACCAGTGGCATCGTAACGACAATGGACAAATTTATCACAGTGTGTTGGATGACTATTGTACCCGGCTCCATTAACCATTATACACCCCTCACAAAGGTCTTGCGCTAATTGTGCGTTTACAGTGTAAAGTAAGCACACGAGGAGAGCTATGGCACTGGTGAAAACTCGCATCTTTACCGTAATAGGTCTTCCTGCAAAAATCAAATGGTAAAGCATATAAGGCCATGACATCAAGATATATATGTTTACATGCATTGTACATGTGTTTTAAACTATTTCTATATATTGACGTGTTATACTAGCAGCTTCTAGTGGTGTTTAATAAATAAATAAATGTTTAGCACATTCATAGAAATGTATTTCTTTTGTTGGTATTGTCTTAAGTCTGAAGTATTATTGGTTAATTTATAGAGCTTTCCCGAATGAGCGCAAACATTAACATTAACGTCACCGTGGGCTTATTTCTGCAAAACTGTCAATCTGTGAAAAATGGATTCCAATTAATGTATTGTATTTTGAATCCATAGAAGAATTAAACTGGTAGTCTCTCCTTGCAACTTTGCTAAAAGAAATATACCGTAAGAACACCAATCGGATAAATACGGAAGTGTTTTATATGTTTGATCTCGGAGACCTGGGTCCATGCTTATAAAGCTTTTTAGTTGAGTCTGAGTTCGTTCTCAAGCTTTTGATTGGTCAGATTTGACTTGGCATTTGTTATGTTCAATCATTATTATATAGAACAAATACTGCACTTAATTCTAAGCATTTTTAAAACCCGTTTCAAGTAGATAGTATCATTTGTAACTGCAGTGCAACTGATAAGATGCTCATTCCTGTAGAATGGAGATTTGAAATAAATAAATGCAAATTTTCAAAACAAAAAACCTTGAACATAGAACTGTAACTTAAGACAAAGAGTGAAGTTCCTGACCATACGTTGTCTTGATAGGACAGCATTTGATCTAGGACTGCACTGCTTGTCATGGTGCATTTTGGCAACAATAGTGGCAAAAGAGATGACTTCGCAGCAAACGAACTAAACCGTTAAATAGCAGACAACACAAATGTAAGACTCATAGTTGTGTTTTTATTTGCTAGATAGTGGCGAATTTGTGATTATCTATGCAACCAGTTTGGATCTAGATGAGACAACGCGAAACTCGGCGTCTCAGGAGGACTGAAACTGGCTTTCTTGTTGTATTTGTCAGGGAAATTGAAGAAAACATAAATAATGTTAACAGACTGTAACAGTTACTTTAGCAGACGACACATTAAGTTTGCGTGCTTTCAAATACTAAGCCATATCCAGTTATCCGCGACCTAACAGGCATTTACAAACAGTTTGGATCCAGATGAAACGCCGAGTAACTCGGCTTTTCAGCAGGATCCAAGCTGTTTGACACACGGTCAATAGTTTCTCAAAAGCTTGATCGATTCGGACGTAGTCAAATTGAACAGACCCATTTGTAGCAGATAGTAGTCTTTCACAACGGAGTAAGGTTTATTTTTTTTATATTTATTAACACTTCACCTGCTGGATTGAAAATGCATTTCTCCTTCTTTACCCATGCTCTGTTGTATAATTACATATATCTTCACTGTGTACAAGTATATCGCTGTGCAATCAATGCTGTGGGGTGCACTGGTCGCACAATCAACTTGTAAATAGTGCAGACCCTGATGAGACAGCTCCTACAAGAGCTGTCTCATCTGGGTCTACACTATTTACATGTAGGTATATTGACGTGAATAGCAAGCGAAGGGTTAACAATTATGCCATATAACAAGATAATCTTTGGCTATTGCAGAAGCTGAAAATTATATATGTTTTATCCCAGAAACAAACGGAGCAGACCCTTACCAGACAGTCCATACAGGAGCTATTTAACCCTTTCCTTCACATAAACGTGCTTGCACGCATTTGCAAACAGAATACATGTATACCCAAATCAGACGGCTCCTATAGTAACCGTCTGATCAGGGTCTTGTCTGTTGCTATGGGAATTAGAAATATCTGGGGGGGGGGGGGGGGTCTGTCAAAAATGGCTACAGTATTCTATCTTCCATATTTCTTTATAATTAGTTTGTCCATGAATTTTCGGTAGATATTGAAATTTGAGAATAAATACAGGGAAAGAGTTAATCAAAAAGCGTCTCCGTCAAGCATATGTAAAATAGCTTACCTTTGTTGTTATACTGTTCAAAGTGTTCTCTTTCCAAAGTTGCAACTGTTCAGAATGGAAGTAAAGTAGATTTCTGCCATACCGTCGTGTCAGTTCGGCTTTTATATGTTTCGAACGTAAACAAACCACCGTCAGTTGGTTGCGGCTTTGACGCACCTGCATTCCCTACACGAGGGCGTTGCGGCCTAGGTACGTCAATGAACGTTAACGGTTTTGACACGCAAGTTCTGCGCATGCGTGCAGATATTTAAACAAATGAAATTACTTTATTCATATGGAGCAATAAATAAATGTCTGTTACATAAGGTGTGTTGTATGTTGATTTTAATTAGAAGACATGACATGATATGCAGTCATGCATAGGTTCAGCGTAATTCTGGTCGAAAGGTTTTTTTTCTTCACGGTAGTGAAAGTCTCGTAAACATATATAAACTGTTATTTATTTGTATGGTCTGTTTGTTTGAGCAGTGTTCTAAAACAACCCATTGACGCATTTTTAAAACCGACGTCTGTGTTTTTATACATTTTTTTTAAAAAAAAAGAAAGTTACTAACAATAACAATGACAAATGCAATTCAATGCAGCACCCCGGGGAATATGATAACGGAACACTGCAATTCGAAATACAGACTGGATTGTGTAACCCAATATCTGAAGAATAATGACTATAGTATTATGTAGTATATGAATATATATCAACTGACATTTTATAAAAAAATTTTTATATATATAATGGAACAGTATATGTGCATATGATTGTTACACCATGGCAGAAACTGTATAATTAGATCTATACAATTCCAAAAGCAAATATAGTGCTGACCTAGATCAGACGGTTGCTGTAGCAGAATTCTGATCTTGATCTCGTACTCTATTTAAAGGCGTGAAAAGGCGTTTCTTTGAGGTAAGGTTATAACCTTTAGCGCTGTTAAAGTTTATGTTAAGTGTTTAAGAATAAGTTAAAAGTTAAAGACTGTGCTAGGAGTTAAAGAATACTCTAGAATTACGCCTTTCTGCGCCTTTGCAAACAAAGTAGACCCAGATCAGACGGTTCCTCTAAGAGCCGTCTGATCAGGGTATACTCTGTTTGCTTATGCTATAATATAGATATGATTCTACAGTTTCTGCTCCGTTACAAATTTCATGTGTAATCTATATGCCATTTTGAAAAATAACCCAATTGGTATTCATGGCGTCATACTTTCTTACATGAATATTCATGGAGGAAACGGTTAACCCTTATCCTGGCGTAAAATGCAATGAATTTGCAATCAACTCGGGTCAAGATCATATTCCGAGTAGCCCTTCATCGACCAGGGTCCATGCTTACAAAGCTTTTTAGTTGAATCTGAGTTCGTTCTCAAGCGTTTGATTGATCAGATTTGAGCCTTGGCTCAAATCCGACCAATCAAAAGCTTGAGAACAAACTCAGACTCAACTAAAAAGCTTTATAAGCATGGATACAGGGCACTCGTGCGTTTTACACTCGGACAACAGTTTCTCAAAATCCTGCAAACATCGAATGTAAGTAAAATTACAAGAGATCAGAATTCTAACAGGCATTATGCTTTGGGCTAAATGAGGTAGCCGTTAGTGTCATATGAACGTTCCATCAATGTTTAACCCATTCCCTCATACGGACGACTTTTGACGACTCTGTAAAAGTCACTTTGTGAAACCATTGTGATAAATAGAGCATTTGCTCCTATAGGAGCAAATGCTCTATTTATCACAATGGTTTCAAATTACAGAATTCTTGAATTTTCATTTTCTCTAATTAATGCTCCTTCTCGGTAGATTAATTGAAAGAGGTTGTATCTAAAAATAGCCTATGAGGGAATGGGTTAACAGTAAATTCCATTTAGTATGAAATGGCGGATTGGGCTGAAACATACTTTTGTAAACAATGCAGCTTGATTAATTCTGTGCTCTTTCCATATTTCTTGCACTGATTCTCGTTGCTTTAAACTTTAAATAATTCAACAACGAAACTCAAATCTTTAGAAGGTGTTTGCAACCGCTGTTTTAGATATACAGGTTCAATGGCATGGTCATAATCAAAGGACTGAATATGAGATTTGTGTCTGCTCTTTTCTTAACCCTTTCCGTCACATAGACGATTTTTCCTCATTTAGGAGCCGTCTTATCAGGGTCTGCTCTGTTTGCTTATGGTATGATATAGATCTGATTCTACAATTTCTACCCGAGCCAAAGTCCTGTGTTAATATGCCATTATAAAACTAATCTAATTAATATTAATGATGTCATTATTTTTAAGAGTAAGGGTTAAACACATGTACATCAAACTATTTATAGTAAAAATATGAGGTTTAAAACAAAGCCACACAAAAAGGGCGTATTTCAGATACATGTATGTACTGCAGTCGTCATTAATTCACCAAACCATATATGTTTACGCATTTTAATATACAGTAAAGCATCGCTAATACGACCACTGTAAAGAAATATAACTCTGGATTTTTGAAACAGGTGGTAGCTAAATACAGGACAAAGGTTATATAGAAAGCTCCTATAGGAGCTGTCTGCATTACTTTTGCCCTGCATTAATCAACCACCTGGTTTTACAGACTCCTATGTTAATAAATTAACCCTTTCGCTGCCAGACACTGTCGTCTGCTAACTTTGTCGTCTGTTACAATTTTTCATTTTTTTGATTTTCTTCATTTTTGTTCCAAAAACATAGTAACAGTAACAAACAGTTTGGATCCTGATGAGACGCCGAGTTACTCGGCGTCAAATCTGGGTCCAAACTGTTTGCATAGGTAATCACAGATTCGGCATTGGCAGCGAAAGGGTTAACAAATCGGGAAGTATAGCGATACTTTACTGTATATGCCCCTGGTTTAACTCTTTCGGCGTCAATGTCGCCTGTTGGCACCATTGAAAACAGTGCAGTCCCAGGTCAGATGCCGCCTTTTCAAGGCGGCATCTGACCTGGGACTTCACTGATTTCTGTATTATTTTAGCCCAAGCCTACAGGTTTTTAAAAACAAATGTATTACTAATATATCTTTATTATTTAGTTTAGAATTATATTTAATATGAAATTATTATTGCAGACGACACTTTTAAATTTTGCGCCAAAAGAGTTAACCCATTGAATGTTGACACCGAGAGTATGGACATTTGTAAAACGTGTGGACACTCCTACATGAACCCTCTGATCGGGATACACATTGTATGTAAAATCCTATCAGAAAGTGTACCCTTTTAAACAGAATGGACTCCATTGGTTAACGATGATTGACAAGTCCACTTTGAAAATCTAGCAATCATGACAACGTGCTTATGTGCATTTGCAATTCTAAGTAGCCCCGGATCCAGATTAAGGTCCAGCATAAAGGATTTTCAGTTAATGTCACTTTTGCTTCTTATTGAGAAATATCTACTTATCTAAATATACAGACGATTTATGTACGTTTTGACTCCAGATCTGTTGAATAAAATTGTTGTCTACACAAATTATCAAACTAATTTCCCTTTATTTCTTTACAATCTGTCAGAATAAAATAACTTCATTGTAACTTAACTCTTTTGGCGCCAAATTTAAAAGTGTCGTCTGCAATAATAATTTCATATTAAATATAGTTCAAAACTTAATAATGAAAGTATATTAGTAAAACATTTGTTTTTAAAAACCTGTATGCTTAGGTTGAAATAATACAGAAAACAGTGAAGTCTCAGGTCAGATGCCGCCTTTTCAAGGCGGCATCTGACCTAGGACTGCACTGTTTTCACTGGTGCCAACATGCGACATTGGCGCCGAAAGAGTTCATGAGAAGCCATCTTAATGTAGGTACCTATAAGCAATGTCTCGTTTAGCCCTTTACGTCATATAAACACATCTTTCTACGCCTTTACGAACAGAGTAGACCCAGATGAGATGAATCTGTAGGAACCTGCTCTATTTTATTATGAAATACTACTATTTCTACAATGGCCAAACACCCACGTGTGCATGTGCCATTATAAAATTAATCTAACATAATTATTCACGATGTTATCATTTCTTGTATGAAAAGCCACAGAGTAATGGTTTAAACCAATCAACCAAAAACGAAATCGCGCAGCTTCTGAATGCAGATTTGAATTTGAAATACAGTAAAACCTCTCTATAACGACCACTAAATTACATCAAGTGTTTTGTGTTTTATACAGCAGCCACCTGCCCTAAATACCAACTAATTAACGCAATTTAGTGGTCGTTATAGGGAGGTTTTACTGTACTTGCGGAAAGACGACTCTAGAGGTTGGCGGAAAGCTAATTCTATCCCTTCTCATACTAAAGACGATCATATCTGAATTTGGAAACTGCACAGATTCAAATAAGACACCGAGTATCCAATCGGTCAATAGTTTCGCAAAAATATTAACCCATTTGCGCCCGGTGGATTCTTCCATGTTGATACATTGGATTAGTCCATTTTTAATTTAAGGGGTGCCTGGCCTAAATTTTCAATTTCGTTCTCTTTTATATTGAAATTCCTATCAGCAAACAGTGTAGACTCTGATCAGACGCCGCATTATGCAGCGTCTGATCAATCTACACTGTTTGCCTACGTCCCATATATATGGGATCGTGGGAGCACATGGGTTAAGACACGTTTTATAACTAATTGCACGGAATTTTCAGCTGACTTCATTTTTAATAGCATGAGAAGTCTCTACTTGCAATGCGTTTTAAAAGGTCTAAATATTACATGATCATTTGTTTATACATGTATATATACTGGAAAGAAGAATATTGCTAAAATACCGGTCGAAAAACTCTGGAGAAGACGAAACTGTCAGGTGTTAATATCGAAGAATCGCCGATGTTTATTCGCGTCGCGTTATAATTTCGTAACTGTTCGACATAGGTCAATAATATGTTATTGAACAACAAAAAATTGTAAGCATCGACGAAATTGTAAGCATCGACGAAAAACGTTCATTTGTATCACAGGAGCGCGTTTCGATATAAGTTCAAATTGACAATCTTCATAAGAATGATTGAACTTAACAAATACATGTACTATGTTTGATGATGTTTTTGAAAATATGCATATTATATAGGGGCTATCGCTTTGAATTAACACTGTAACTGGCCAGCGTCACTAGGAAACCTGTCCCTCCTCACCACCTCATTTCTAGTGTTGAGTGCAACACTGTAGTTACTCCATTCGTTAACCCATTACCCCATAGGCTATTTTTAGATCCAACCTCTTTCATTAAATCTACCAAAAAAGGAGCATTTACTAGAGAAAAGGAATTTTCCAGAATTGTGTAGTTTTGAAACCTTTGTGATAAATAGAGCATTTGCTCCTGTGGAGCAAATGCTCTATTTATCACAATGGTTTCACAAAGTGACTTTTAGAGAAGCGCCAAAAAGCGTCTATATGCGGGAATGGGTTAACCGTTAACAGCATTTCAAATGACTGATAGTGACAGAAGCTGAATAATCGGATCTATATTATTCCATTTAGCAAACAGAGCAGGCCCGGATCAGACGGCTCCTACAGTGATCGTCTGATCTGAGTCTACCCTGTTTGCAAAGGCATGGAAAGACGTTTATATGAGGGAAAGAGTTGATAAAGGAGAGATGAGTTTAATATAACAGGCATATCAAGTGGAGACAGGAAAATTTACACATACAGCTTGAGTGTGACAGTGAAACCTAAAACCTAATGCAATCATATACCTGCTAAAGTTGGCTTAATAGGCATTTACAAACAGTTTGGATCCAGATCAGACACCGAGTAACTCGACGTCTCATCAGGACCCAGGCTGGTTGACATTCTGTTAATAGTTCTTTCAAAATTTTCAACGAATCGAATGTAATTTATAATTATAATAGTTTTGAGTTGAAGCAGATATCGTGTTTAACGGTAGGCTAATAGTTAAGTTGTTTCGAACAAATCTATACGGTGAAACCTCTCTATAACGGCAATTAAATTGTGTTAATTAGTTGGTATTTAGGGCAGGTGGCTGCTTAAAGCAAGTTGAAAGTAAAACAGAACGCTCCTATAGGAGCGTTCTGTTTTACTTTCACATTGCTTTAAGCAGCCACCGGCCTTTAACACAAATACTTGATGTAATTTAGTGGCCGTTATAGAGAGGTTTTACTGAACTTATTTTGGATATACAGTAGAATCTGTCTTCAGCATCCATCAAAAGAAGTGTAATTGTGGGTCTGTAAGGCAGGCGGTAGCATAATGCAGATCAACAGGAGCTTTCTACATTACTTTTGCCCTGCATTAAGCAACCACATGTCTTTTAAGACTCTTATGTTCAATGAATGGATGGTCGCTTAGGGCAGGGTCTTGTGTATTCGTGTAGGAAATACAAAATACTGATTATAACCCTTCGCTTGCTATTCACGTCAATATACCTACCTGTAAATAGTGAAGACCCAGATATTATACAACAGGGCATTGGTAAAGAAGGAGAAATGGGTTTTTTTTTTAAATTCAGCAAGCGAAGGGTTAATATAGGCTGTATAGCAAGTAGAGGAGACCGTACTCCAATGACTTTATAGTAAGTCTAATAGGCATGTCGAGTTGACATTATTCTAAATATGGGGTATGGAGTTACCCTTTCCCTTATGAATATTTATGCATGAATTGACCACTTTATGAATATTCATTAACCCTGGTTCCCTATTCTGTGTTTAGGCCAAATTTAAATACCTACTGAATATTCATTAACATAATAGCTTTAAAGAAAAATGGAAGGTGGAACACTTTAGGCTATTTAGAAAGCAAGGAAACAGATATATCAAATTATATTAGCAAACAGAGCAGACCATGATCAGACGGCTCCTCTAGGAGCCGTCTGATCTGGGTCTACTCTGTTTGAAAATGCGTGAAAACACGTTTATATGAGGGAAAGGGTTAAAAGGAAACTGATAGCTTAGGAAACAAATGTGTAGCATTCCATGATCAAACAGAACGACCCTCGTACAGGAGTCATCTGATCTGTGTCTACTCTATTTGCCAAAGCTTATAAATGTGTTTATATGAAGTATTAGTTTTATATTGACTGATCATTGACTGGCACGAGTTCTGTGCATATATAGTTTGATATGGTTACAGTGATCTATTTGTGTTTATCAGCAACTTTAATTAAAAGATGAACTACAGTAAAACTCCGCTAATGCGACCACCTAAAAGAGGCATAATTCTGGGTGTTAGATGCAGGTGGTAGCTTAATGCAGGACAAAAGTAATGCAGAAAGCTCCAAGAGGAGCTTTCTGTATTACTTTTGTCCTGCATTAAGCAACCACCTGCTTATAAATGCTTATATAATGTTTATTCATTAAGTGGTCGTAATAGAGGGGTTCTCTTGTAATTACCCGGTGAATATTCATGAAAGAAGAAGTATTGACACGATGAATATTAATTAGATTATGTTTTATAATGACATAAAGAACAAGAAGCACTTGGCCATGCCAGAAATTTTAGAATCAGATTTTTATTATTCCATAAGCAAACCTAGCAAAATCTTATCAGACGGTTCCTACTCCATTTGCAAAGGATATGCGAGGTAAAGTGTTAATCAGATGTAAAATTAAATACTGACACTGAGAAGTATACCGTAAGGACGATGGGTTTGGACAAAAGTCTAACCGTATATCGGGACTTACGATCGCTTATCAAACCACACGAAACGAGTACTACAGATTACAGGCTAATCTCCGTAGTCTGGCAGTTCATAAGAGGCCTCTGTTAAAACTCGTTTATCCTATGCTTATTCGGATTACGTTTAGGGTCATAGACTGAAGTACAGTAAAAACTCGATACTTCCAATTTTAGTAATGAAGAATTAATGCATATTTAGGCAGGTGGTTGCTTAATGCAGGCTGAAAGTCATGCAGAAAGCTCTGCATGACTTTTACCCTGCATTAAACAGCGACCTGTCTTAACCATTCGCTTGCTATTCACGTCAATATACCTACTTGTAAATATTGAAGACCCAGATGAGACAGCTCCTGTAGGAGCTGTCTCATCAGGGTCTGCCCTATTTACAAGTTGATTGTGCAACCAGTACACTCCACAGCAGTGATTGTGCAGCGAAATATGTGTACACAATGAAGATATATGTAATTATACAACAGGGCATGGGTAAAGAAGGAGAAATGCACTTAAAAATTCAGCAAGAGAAGGGTTAAGTGTTTGAATAACTGTACATGTATATTTGTTATAAATTTAGTAGTACATCAAATATACCGGTAACAGGTTTAGACAATATAAGCCTTAAAGGGTTGCATGTTTGCACAGAATAGTGATTTTCGATAAGCATTTAACGTCATTTTCCTCTGTGTGATATAGACAAATAGAGAACTGTGTGAGAGAGACAGATATAGATAGATTGAGATATACAGATAGAGAGATGGGAGAGGGGCAGATAGATAGAAAGATATTAGGAAGGAAACAAAGCGAGAGAGAGAGAGAGAGAGAGAGAGAGAGAGAGAGAGAGAGAGAGAGAGAGAGAGAGAGAGAGAGAGAGAGAGAGAGAGAGACAGACAGACAGACAGACAGACAGACAGACATACAGGCAGACAGACAGACAGACAGGCAGACAGACAGACATACATACATACAGACAGACAGACAGACAGACAGAGACAGAGACAGAGACAGAGACAGAGAGACACACACACACAGACAGAGACACACACACAGACAGAGACAGACAGACAGAGACAGAGAGACAGAGAGAGACAGAAAGACAGAGAGGGAGACAGACAGACAGACAGACAGACAGACAGACAGACAGACAGACAGACAGACAGACAGACAGAGAGACAGAAACAGACAGAGACAGAGAGAGGTTGGTTGTCGCCTTCCTCTTTTCTCAAACGTTGCATTATGTAATAAAAATAAAGACAGGCATGTCAATAATAGCACGTACTACCTACCACGTCTCATTAAAACGTGCAAAGTAAAGATATGGTCTAAGTGTAACAAGGTTCGACTGTCACATTGACAGCTGATGTTATTTATAAGACCTATACCTTCATGGGCGTGTGCCTTGATATCTGACCATATTATTATATTGTTAATTACTATTAGTATACTGAACAATACTGAACAATTAATTCCTAATGAAACAGTATAATATAAACTTTCAACGATATTAGCTTATACCATACGAGCTTAATGATGACTGTAAAAGGTTGCCCTGAATGTAGAACCGGCTTGGGTCCGGGCTAGACATTAGATCCCCTAGCCTCTGATAAGGGTCATGGCCGTCTCGATATGCCCTATTGACCTATGATAATATAGGTACTTACTTAAACTGTAATAGTAATAATCTTAAATTAAGGAGTTACACTTATACTTCCGTGCTTAGATCCTCTAGTTAAGTTTTTTATTAATTATCTTATAAGTATTAAGGGAGGCAAATCTGTGGTTGACACCTTTTAACTAGGTCGGCTTTGCCTCCCCTGATCTAGAAAAAATATGACGTTATTAATCAAGTTTAACGAAAGTTCACAAAACCCAAGACAAATTAGGCAAAATTTCGCCTGGTCTGGTAAAAATTGCTGAAGAAGCGTTGCTCCTGACCTTTGATTTCTAGCCTGGTTCCCAACTTTCGTGAAAATTTACCAGTATTCTTGCAAAATTTAAATAGCAATATGGAAAATGATGACTCGACTTATGGAATAACTATGTTAATAAAACACTAAACAATATAACTTTACTAGCCTTTTGAAAATCTAATTTATCTAAATATCAAACATGTTTTATAAGTAACCACGTATATGTTAATTCACAGGGGTCTGGACCGCTTCATGGGGTCTATATGTACTATATATACATATAGACCCCAGTGAAGCGGTCCAGACCCCTGTGTGTTAATTATAAGTAACACAATGCATCAGATACGACACAAGCTGTGCATGTACATGTAGCAGTATTTTTGTCGGTTCTGTAAATGTCTGTCCTGGCCTGATAATTCTATAAAGACAACATTGCCTGAGATCTTAAAATGTATAGGAATCTTCAAAAATAGTACACATATTTCCATATTGTAAACATATCTATATATAATATATTTAAATTTCCGATATGCTAAACTTTAGATCTACCGGCTAAACTTTATTTGAAATTTACGGGCTGTTTGTTTCAAAGTTTCAGTTTTATGTTAGTTGTTACCGGCCAGTTGTTACCATAGTCGTCAAATGGCCTGATATATAGTAAATGTTATGTTTGTAAACCCGACAGATAATAAATTTCTTTAGCTACTGCCATTTATTAACGTTTATTAATTGGTTTATTATTCCATATTTATCTTCTTTGTGGTGGATAATATACGAAATTGTTTTCAAAATCCATAGCTTTGCTCATTTCCTGCATGATAGTTGCTAATTGTGTTCTTTCTACACGAAAGAAATAGCAGAATGCTTGAAATATTGCATTAGAAAAATCAGTGGATCGGGCGACGTGCGTAAGGCCGGGGCGAACCGACCCCAAACAACATTTCGCTTTCCATACCATAACTTCCTTTCAGCATTACCATAAATACCCTCTAAATCTCTTCTGCTTGCTCTTCTTATGATTCGTAAACCATATGGAAGATAGAGAAATAGATAGAACTAGCAAGTATGCTCGAAGCGGGCATAGCTCTATTAAAGTCCCATGTAACAGCGTTTTAAACCTGAAATAATTAACGAGAATAACGCTCCATATATAATTCCCTTGATGCCAAATACTCATGGCGCCACCAATCGTAACTATGTAATTAAACCTCCGCTTGTCATTACATACCGATATTTATACAGATGTACAAGTATATGCATTTGATACAGAGAAAATAATTCCCAAGTCCATGATACACGGACCATTCTTCTAGGTAGGTGGTAGCTTAATGCAGTGCTAAAGTTATGTAGACAATTCCTATAGGAGCTTTCTGCGTTACCCTTGTTATGCATTACGTAATAACCTGCTATAAATACAACTCGTGATTGTTAACTTAGTTGTCACTTTCGATAGGCAGACAGTCAATAATAAATATGTCCCGATCTTATTTTGGAAACCACTCATTTTCGCGTTAACCCTTTTGGCGCCAAATTTAAAAGTGTGGTCTACAATAATAATTTCATACAAATTATAATTCTAAACTAAATAATAAAGGTATATTAGTAAAACATTTGTTTTTTAAAACAATCTGTATGCTTGGGCTAAAAAATACAGAAAACAGTGAAGTCCCAGGTCAGATGCCGCCTTGAAAAGGTATTTCATGACCGAATCCATTCAGATGGTATGAATTAAATTTACTCGAGATTTTTGAATGACAAACAGTGCAGACCCTGATTGTGGTCAACGCCGTTTATAAATGTCAGTGAAATCGCTGTTCCTAATTCAGACGTTTAGCCCTTTTACTCCATGAATATTCATACAAGAAATTATAATGTCATGAATATTAATTTGGTTTAAACATATTTTATTACTGGAATATACAACATGCATCAATTTACATAGATTCTAAGAAGGATTGGAATGAAAGCTAAGAGCTTATGAAATTCCTCTCCTAGGCATATAATGCTTCACAAAAGCAGTTGTTCATAAGAATTACAAACTTTTCAAAATATAATGAAATGCTGAAAAACAAGTGTATATTTTGAATCGGGAAAGAATAGATAGATGAAGATGAAACGAAACAGAATGGTATGATTGGAACGAAGAGTGAAAATCCGTGGCGCATACAAACACATTGTCAACAATGAGTCACATTGCCCAGCTGAGTAGATACAGATCTATATAAGTAAGCTTGATGTTTTAATTCATAACAACAATTGAATTAAGACATGAACCTTTTGGTTTTAACTATGTATCTCTGAACTGCAGTAAATATTTGAATATTCATTTCTAATGAAAGTCTAAGATCTCCGAATAACAGTATTTTTGAGTCTGGTCTACAAAAAGGCCTGATGCTATTAAACAGATCAATCCGAAATGCGTTGTACAGCGGACACGAAAGCAGATAATGTTCAGTACTTTCGACGCTACCGCAAAGACAAAGAGGAGAATCTACTAGATTTTTCTGGAACAACACAAGGTTGAGCGAACTGCAGTTAGTTCGCAAGCGGGTATGTAATACCTGCCCTTTTCGACTTCCACAGTTGTAAAACGAAGGTGGCTTAGACATTTTGCATTGGTTAAGTGAATGTTTGAAGCTTTGTACGGATCTAGAGTTTTTAATATCTTCAGACAAAGAGTTCCACATGTTTATTACAGAGGGAAGAAATGACTCGGCATAGAGTTTAGTTCGAGAGAAAGGGATTCGGAGATTATTAGAATTCCGTAAACTGTATTGTGAGAAATCCCTGACTTGTGATGGAATCAACGATGACAAATATGTTGGAGTAAGCTGATGGACCATTTTGTAAAACAGAACCAACTTGTGTGTTTGTCGTCTAGACTTGAGGGACTCCCACCCAGTTTCAGTGTATAATTCTCGTAATGATATAAGTTTAGTAGTTCCTGTCACAATTCTAGCTGCTTCCTGTTGAATTTTTTCAAGTTCTTCAGTTTGGTAGATTGTGCAGTTATCCCAAACGACATCGGCATATTCGAGAACTGGTCTAATAAAACAAATATACACATTTTCTAGCGATTTCCTGTCAAGAACAAATTTTAATTTGCGCATAATATTTATACGTGGCCATGCTTTCGATTTTATGTATTCTATGTGAGAGTGCCAGCTCCCATTGTTTGAAAGAAGAACGCCTAAATGTCTGTGAGACTCAACTTCAGATATATCACGATTCAACATTGATAGAGAAGGGTGGCGGATGCCGTTACGTTTCCGTGAGATAAGAAGCGACTCTGTTTTATTAGGGTTGAAAGATACCAGCCATGTTTTTGCCCAATCAGTTATTGTTTTAATGTCTTTGTCAAGAATTTCGGCAGAGATGTTAGCGTGTTCAACTATAAGATAAAGACTGGTATCATCCGCAAAGAGACGAATATTAGAACGAATATCTGATACAATGTCATTGATGTAAACAAGGAACAAAAGAGGACCCAAAATAGACCCTTGTGGCACTCCGGCCTTGACTTCGGCCCAATTAGATTTTACTCCGGGAATGATCACTCGTTGTTTCCTTCCAGAGAGATATTCAGAAAACCACTCTAGAATATTACCCCTGATACCAGCTCCTTTCAATTTAGCAAGAAGACCCTTGTGCCAAACTCTGTCAAACGCTTTACTTATATCAAAGAACACTGCCCTTACTTCCTTGCCTTCATCCAAGGCTTTACAGAAAGCATTATAAATATAAGTCAATTGGTTAACTGTCGAGTCACCAGGTATAAAGCCAGACTGAAAAGACGAGAAGAAGTTGTTTGCAACGAAAAAGTTGTAGACGTGCTTAAAGATTAATCTCTCTAGTACTTTATCAATATTACTCAGCAGTGATATAGGGCGATAGTTGCTAACAACTCCTGGATCACCTTTTTTAAAAATTGCACAAACATGAGCTTCTTTCCAAGATGAGGGAAATGCACCAGTGTTTATTGATTTGTTAAAAATATCACACAAAGGAGTACTCAGCTCGCTTGCTAATTCTTTCAGTACCTTATTATTTATATCATCAGGTCCAGATGCTTTCCCTAACGGAAGGCATTCTAATACAGATTTAATTTCTTCAACATTAAAT
This sequence comes from Azorinus chamasolen, assembly GCA_963576725.1. NCBI lineage: Eukaryota > Metazoa > Mollusca > Bivalvia > Cardiida > Solecurtidae > Azorinus > Azorinus chamasolen. The sequence goes on along the minus strand of OY755245.1, from coordinate 56,558,475 downwards.
GTTAGTGTTGACAAAGTAGAATTATTCGGCACAATATAAGGAATGTCAGCGTTCTCTTCTGATAGAAGCGTTTGATTTGCAAAGAAATCATTGAGAAGGTTTGCCTTTTCATTGTCATCAGTAACTACTGTATTGTTATTAATCAAGGCAGGAATGGACGGTTTATCGTTATCAGTGATAAAAGTTTTCATGGTTTTCCACCAGTCGCGCGAAGAAAGGTTTCCAGATGCGAGTTTGTTAGATAATGTATTATAATATTCCTGTTTTGCGTTACGAATAAGAGAAACAACTTCATTGCGTAATTTCTTAAATTTATCCCATTGTCTATTATTAATTGATTTCTTTGCTTTTCTGTATGCCCTTTTCCTCGACCTTATTTTACGTTTAATATGTGACGTTATCCAAGGAGGTTCCCATGGTTTAACAGTAATATTTTTGTAAGGAATAGATTGCATAGAAATTTCAAATTTTTTATCCGTGACTTGTTTTGCATATATATCAATATTGTCGTCAATCACATCCGTCCATTGAGCGGTACTTGCATTATGCCTAAGGAGATCGAAATTGCATTTATCATATTGCCAAACAGTTCGTTTAAAGGATGTCGGTTTGTTTTTCTTGAACTTATAAATTCCATAGATCGGACAATGGTATCTAGTCTGTTGGTTTAGAAAGGGATCAGAGCCACCACTGGAAATGAGATTTTGTTTATTATTAACAAGCATTATATCAATTAGAGATGATGAATGTTCAGTGAAGTGTGTTGGTTCTTCTATTAATTGTGAGAGACCAAATTGCTGAGAAAGAGAATTAATTTTCTCCGCTGTCGGCTTATTCAACATATTTAGATTAAAGTCGCCAACGATTATTAAGTCATTTGCACGAGAGTCTACAGCTAAGTGTATTGAGTCTTCTATTTTGCTTAAACAATGGATCCCGGAATTAGGGGGTCTATAGAACACGCCTATCAAAATTCGTAATTGTTTGAGAGTTATTTCAACCCAAATACATTCTACATCAGGAAGTTCAAATTCAGTTTTTCTTTTGTATGTTATTGTATTTTTTATGTAGACACAAATTCCCCCATATCCGTCGTCTCTGTCTTTCCTTTCAGGTTTATAATAAGTGGGGATATTTAGGTCATCAGAAATAACAGATTCGTTCAGCCAAGTTTCCGTAAATGACAGAATATCAAAATCCTTAAGTTCCGTGTAAAGATTGTCTATTTTGGGAAGTATACTTTGAACATTGTAGTGCACTAAAGAAAAGTTATGCATCAAGCTGGAAAACGATTTATAAGAGCTTGAAGAAGTTTCTGAGTCAAAACTATTCTGTAAGGGGAAAGTGGGACCGGGGTTAGGATGTATATCACCTGAGCGAATCAGAAGAGCTGCCAACAATACAGGACATCCATGATGTGTTATGAGGCACATTAAAAGGGTGAATATGTTCAGTAGAGATAATGCAAGTATAATGTGTTTGGTGAAGCGTACATTCGAAATATATTTTTTATCTGGGTTGTAGCATCGATATACAAACTTAATACGATATGCAAGATTTCCTGTCGACACAACATTTAAATACATAGAAAACATGCTGACATAACATGGTAGTAGTGTCATTAGGCACATCATATGTAATGTTAAGACTAACGTAGATCTGCATCTGTACGACGGCATGACGGCGGGAACTTTGTCACTAGTGAGTCTCATGTGATCTCGCAGAGTAACAACAAAAAATCAGATGATACCATCAGCCAGTCGCACAACAGAGCAATGCAAAGCACGTTTGACCCAGTACACCGCCACAGACCACACTCCTGTTCCAAACCACCTGAGATCAAAGAAGAAATGTAAAGGAAGGCAACCAGAATATTAATTTGATTAATTTTTAAAATGATTTATGTTATTTTTGCCAACGGAGAAACTGTGGAATCAGATCTATTTCATTCCATAGGCAAACAGAACATACGCCGACCAGACCGCACCTATAGTCCTGAGCCGTCTAATCCGGGTCTACTCTGTTTGCAAAGGCGAATAGAGTAAAGGCTCGACTTGTCCTCGTTAGGTCATGGCATAGGCTGGAAAAATAGCCTTGACCGGAAGTCAATGTTGATGTACAGTATTGTATATACAACAAGTCTACTAAATCTGATCCCAGATTAACCTACTGGTCGTTAACCCCTTTGAATGCAGGACATGCGCGTATTGTCATTTGCAAACAGTGTAGACCCAGCACAGAGGGCTCCTAGAGGAGTCCTCTGATCAGGGTCTGCACTGTTTGTCATTCAAACTCCTTTCTAACAAGTTTAAGGCTTTATTACTTAGTGAACTCAATAGTTAACACGCTGATGGGCTATTCCACCATGAAACATCCAACATTGAAAGAGTTAAATCATTCCATGTTTAGCAATTTTGATTGGAACTACAGTAAAACCTCTCTATAACGGCCACTAAATTACATCAAGTACTTTGTGTCAAATGCAGATGGCTGCTTAAAGCAAGGTGAAAGTAAAACAGAACGCTCCTATACTTTCACCTTGCTTTAAGCAACCACCTGCCCTAAATACCAACTAATTAACACAATTAAGTGACCGTAATAGAGAGGTTTTAGTGTATTCTAAACATTTAAACACTTACAATAAACCCTGCTGTGAGAAATATAACGTCTACTCAATATTGGATTTAGAGGGATTCTACTGTATATATAATTTAATTGACACTGACCACCTGACTGGTCAATGGGGGTTGTTAAATATTTGCCACCAGTCATAAGACTACTGCATTAAGAAAAAGAGTAAACCGAAAAGAATAACATTTATTTATACCAAAACTTTGTTAATGGACACTGTAAACATCTCTAGCTCTTGACACAATGTAGATAATAATTTTTCTTCTGATTTTGTTTACTTACAAACCTTCCCTACATTAACCCTTTCCCACATCCCTCGTGTTTTCACGCATCTGCAAACAGAGTAGACCCAGATCAGACGGCTCCTCTAGGATCTGCTCTGTTTGCTAATATAACTTGATAGATCTGTTTCTTTACTTTCTAAAATGGCTACAATGTTCAATCTTCCATACTTAATTATAACTATTTTGTCCATGCATATTAAGTAGGTATTAAAATTTGGAATAAACATAGAACATGGAAAGGGTTAAACCAGCACGCACCATGCCCTATAATCCTAGGATTGTATGGCATCTGGTACATGTATGTACAAGAGAGGTTTTACTCAACCGTAAAATGGCGGCCTTACATGTATCAGATGGCAAGATCAGCAGTGTAAACCAAGACCTTAAATGTCAATAAATAAATAAATAAAATAAGAAGCGGGTTATATAGTGTACTTGCAGAAAAAACAATGGGGGACTTGTAAATGAATGGAAATCAGAGAAAGAACATACATGTACATGTATAACACTTATTAACCTGTCGTGTTTGAGAGGTTTTGTTGTGTTTGCATTTTTATTATGCAAAGTAACTTTGGAATAAAAAGTTTGTATTCAACTAGTTACCAAATTCAACTGACAGTTAATCAGTTATTCACTTGTTAACTTGTTGACGTCATTTCATCAGCAAATCAGAGTTGAGAGGGTGCTAATATAAAATGGATTTAAAACAAAAGCACGTTAATGTCAAAATAAGAAATAAAAAAAAAAATGACATACGAAAAGAACCCGATCGAACCTGTGTACCCTTGGTTTCTAGGCTAACGCGCTACCCCTACGCTTTATACTAAAAGTGTGTTTCAATCATAGCTATATCACTAGCGTTTGAAAAACCGCTTTCGATGAACATGTTCATAAACATGTGCATATGAAATTAAAATGCAAAAGCATCATGCGGAGTTTAAACAATAATAAATGGGTACGTCATAATTTTTTAAAAAACAACAACATAATTTTCGTGAATTTTAGAAAAGACGAGATAACAAAAAAAAACCCGTAGCAGTCGGCAGTTATAGAAACACAGGACCGCGGTTAATCATGCACCTTTTTCAAAGACGTATAAGTATGGGCTGCCTTCGGCAGCCCAATAAACCATTGCAACGTTTAATTTTCAAATGAACTATTCCAAAATTCAAAGAGGTCCAGCTTATAGAGAATATTGAGTGATTTTATGAAGAAAAGTGTAATTTGAGTGATTTTATGAAGAAAAGTGTAATTTGACAAACAGTGCAGACCCTGATGAGAGGGCTCCTCTGAGAGCTCTCTCATCTGGGTCTTCCCTGTTTGCAAATAATATTACTGACTCGCTTCCCGTACTGCAAAGGTTGTTTCATGACTGGTAGCTTTACCCTTTGCTCCATAATTATAAGTATTCCATTAATACGCGGTTAACTCCTTTGAAAACAGAGTAAACCCAGATAAGTTTCTTTAGGGGTCATGTTATCAGGGTCTGCCCTGTGTGCCTTTGGAATAATATATTATCTGATTCTACCGTTTTCTGTCATGACTCAAATTCCTGTTTATATATTATTATAAAATCGTTATATAATTAGTATTCATGATGTTTCTTACATGAATATTCATGGATTAAAGGGCTAAAGCAGAATGATAAGATATTCAAAATGTTCAAGTAGAACCACCTGCATAGCCTACATTTCGTTAGGCATTACACAATAAAAATTATAAATTTAGACATTTTATGCATTGGACATAGAAATAGACAAACAACGTAGACCCAGACCAGAGATCTCATTCGGGAATCCTCTGATCTCACGGTCTGCACTGTTTGCCATGCCAATCCATATCAAATGTTTTCAGCAGTATCTACAGTAAAACCTCTCTATAACGGCCACTAAATTGTACAAATTATTTTGTGTTAAAGGCAGGTGGCTGCTAAAGCAAGGTGAACGTAAAACAGAACGCCCCTATAGGAGCGTTCTGTTTTACTTTCACCTTGCTTTAAGCAGTCACCTGACCTAAATACCAACCAATTAACACAATCTGATAGCCTTTATAGAGAGGTTGTACTGTATTGCTTTTGTAGGAACCTCTAACACAAAAAATGTGGACGGGTGCCAGCTTCTAGTGTAGATGAGTTAGACGATTATAATGGGACCTCCCTGGTCGAGTGGTTTTGTTCTTCGACTGGCAATCATTTAAATCCGCACCGGTGTGGTTCGAATCCCGTTATGTGCATTTGGATTTTGCATGCGAGGAAGCCTTCCAATTATCTTTCAGCACGGTTTATACTGAGGATCAAGCTTCGATACACACACCAGCCAGAAAGTGCAAACAAGTCAACCGGTGTCTCAATATGGGAACAACTAGTACAAAACAACAGTGTCAACTATTCTAATGCTGGACACGATTAACATTTGCAAACAGTATAGACCACCCAGCTCAGAAGATTATCAGATGAGCCATCTGATCAGCGTTTGCACGGTTTGCCAGTCCACGCCATGTGTCAATGTCATACAGTATGGATTCTAATTTTAAACAATACTGGACAAATCCATATTGACAATTCAGCACCCAAAGGCGCAGTGTACTTTGAAACGTTTCCAGTTTCAAGTTGGTAGCCTCTGATCTTCTAGGACTTCTTTGTTCAATGTCGTAGTGGATCAAATAAAGTAAAACCACTTTACACAGACATTCAACTAATTAAAGTGGAAATGGTTAGCCCTTTCCTCCATATACGAGTAAACCAAGATCAGAGGGCTCCTATAGGAGTCGTCTGATCAGGGTCTACTCTGTTTGCTTATGGTATAATATAGGTCTGGCCCTACAGTTTCTGCCTGAGCCAAAAAACGTCATGTGTTCATATGATATTCTAAAATTATTCTAATTAATATTCTTGATGTCATTTTTCTTTACATGAATGTTGAACAGGGAAAGGGTCAAAAGCGTCGTGCGCGTACTTAGTGCTGAACGAAAGTACTGCAGAAACCCCTAATTGGAACTGTTGCATATATTTACGTTCTGCATTAACCCATTACCTCATAGGCTATTTTTAGATACAACCTCTTTGATTAAATCTACCGAAAATGAGCATTAACTAGAGAAAAGGAATTATTTTTAATTTTGTAGTTTGAAACCATTGTGATAAATAGAGCATTTGCTCCTATAGGAGCAAATGCTCTATTTATCACAATGGTTTCACAAAGTGACCTTTACAGAGTCGTCAAAAGTCGTCAATATCAGGGAATGGGACTGTCTTAAATCCGAACGTTTTCTTCATAGTGATGATTAAAGTAGTGGGTTTACCGTGTTTTTTATTCTAGCGAGTGGAAAACAGTGTAGACTCGGTTTAAGTTTGGTTAGACTGTATTTATAGTAAAACCTCTCTAATGCGACCACCTAAAAGAGGCATAATTCGAGGTTGGAGCACTTTACCTGTTCAATTTTCGTGTAAGAAATAATGTCATCATGAATATTGATTGGATTGATTTTAATAATGGCACAAGAACACAGAACATTTTGGCTCATGCAGAAACTGTAGAATCGGATCTGTACTATCCCATAAGCAAACAGAGCAGACCATGATCAGGCGGCTACTACAAGAACCGTTTTGTCTGTGTCCAATCCGTATGTAAAGTCGTGAAAATGTTTTATAGGATGGGAAGGCTTAAGGCCAGGTGGTTGTTCAATGTTGATAAAAAAAATGCAGAAAGCTCATACGGGAGTTTTATGCATTTCTTTGGAACTGCATTAAGCAACCAACTGCTTTTAAATACAAAAATGTCTAGTCATCAAGTTCAGACAAGTAGCTCTTATATATTAGGTCTACAATAGTCATGCTACTTGTGTGATTTGTCCTGACGAAATTCGCATTATCTGCTATGCAAGTTATGCTTGAACGAGTCTAATTAATAATTCATCCTGCTTGACAACAACGAAGTTGAGACAATGAGCGATATTTGTTCAGCTGTACATTGTCTCTCTTTACAGGTAAACACAAATATATTCCAAATGAGAAGTACAGTAAAACCCCGCTAATGCGACCACCAAAAAGGGGCATCATTCTGGGTGGCAGAGGCAGGTGGTAGCTTAATGCAGGGCGAAAGTTATGCAGAAAGCTCCTCTAGGAGCTTTTTGCATAACTTTCGTCCTGCATTAAGCAACCACCTGCTTTAGACGACATCAGTGGCTGTTTATTAAGTGGTCGCATTAGCGGGGTTTCACTGTAGTTTCTTTCAATTGGATTACTCTATTATTTCTCTTGTAGTTCAATGATTTTGATTTGATATTTGAAGAAGGGTAGCTTTCCTTAAACTCTAAATAATAAATAGTTTTAGAAAGTTATAGTCAAACAAAGTATGTAACAAATCATTTGATGATTCTGTAATAAGATATTTGCTATTGCAGTGCAATGATATCAACAAGAAAACAGGAGTAGGACCAATATCTTTTGAGGGAATATTCAATGGATATTACTAAACAAGATCCCTCTTTTTCTTATAATCTTATGTTTGAAAATACTTCACTAGTCTCTAAAACACTTTTAGATAACTATAATTCCTGATTCTGTGACGTAATGTTGAAAGTAAAAATGGCGACCTCTGTATTGTTCTCAAAGTGATTTATTCAGAAATCATTGAAGTGTTCTTTTTTCGTACTAGTTATCGAGAGTTTCATCGGGATCAAACACTGTTTGTGTTCTAGCAGTGTTTTTGAAAATACAAGGAGCACTTCTTCATTAACCCTTTCGCTGCCAAACTCTGTCGTCTGCTAACTTTGTCGTCTGCTACAAAATTTCATTATTTTGATTTTCTTCATTTTTGTTTCAAAAACATAGTAACAGTAACAAACAGTTGGGATCCTGATGAGACGCCGAGTTACTCGGTATATCATCTGGATCCAAACTGTTTGCATAGGTAATCATAGATCCGGCATTGGGAGCGAAAGGGTTAAAAAAATTACAACATAAAAGTCATTTTATAATTCATCATAAATATTAAAAAAAGGAATTATAGCTCATACACTCTTTCGGTGCCCGTATTGTCGTCTGGAAAATGTGTCGCCTGCTTCAAGTTTCATTGTTGAATTTTCTACCATTTTTGTGTTTCAAAATCATAATCACGGTATCACAAAGTTTAAAGCATGCTAACACACCGATACATTCGGCATCTGAACTGGATCCAAACTATTTGTAAAAGAGACTATAGATTCGAATGTTGTGGCGAAAGAGTATTTTTTCATTATACATGTATCATTTACCTTGTTTAATTAATGGCTTACCACCAGACCATAAAGCACCGTGTTACCTTAAATAGTATCATAAGATCAAGCTCCTAGAACCAGCATTTTAATATGCCATTAAGTTTTTCGCTGAAAATGCAGCATATGTGATATGATATGCAGTGAGTTTGGATCCAGATAAGGCACCTTGTTACCCGATATCTCATCAAGATCCAAGCTGTTTGTTGCTGTGGTAAATATCTATAAGGAAAAGGTGGGAAAATTAAACAAACGAAGCTTGTAGCAGACGACACATTTTTTCAGACGGCAATTTGTGGCAGCGGAGTTAAGAATAACATTGTTAAAGTCAAATATTATTTAAACTGGTTTTGAATTTTCTCCAATGCATATACAGTAAAAACCCGCTAATGCGACCACCCAAAAGAGGTATAGTTATGGGTGCTAGATGCAGGTGGTAGCTTAATGCAGGGCAAAAGTAATGCAGAAAGCTCCTAGAGGAGCTTTCTGCATTACTTTTGTCCTGCATTAAGCAACCACCTGCTTATAAAGGCAGCTATGGTTATTCTTTAAGTGTTCTACTGTACTTGTTTATCTTGTTTTATTGAGTTCTTGTAGGAGCTGCCCTATCAGAATCTATTCTGTTTGCTAATGAACTAATATAGATATGATTCTACAGTTTCTGCTATGGCAAAATATTCTTTCCTTTTTCATAGTGCTGTTACAAAACTTCAGCTAATTAATATCCACGAAGTCAACTATTCTTATTAAATGTTGATGAAGCAAATGGTTAATTCTTATAGCGCTATGGACCAATAAACTTGTGATAACGGTTCGAACCAGAGATAGTTCCGAGTAATTGATCAGAAGTCACACTTTAACATAGTTTTTGTAAAGAAGTAAAACAAACGATTTCTTTTAGAATAGAAACAAACAATTTTGAGGACAGCATTTTCTTAGAGTTGAAATGATTAAAACTTCTCTGGTCTGCAAAACGTGTCGTCTGTTCATTTTTCTATCGTTAATTGTGTCTTTTGTTAGTTTAAAAAATATATCACTACAACTAAACAGTTTGGACCGGCGACTCATCTAGATCCAAACTGTTTGCATATACAATCACAGATAATCATAGATACATAGATTCGTCATTGACAACGAAACAGTTAACCCATTCCCTGATATTGACGACTTTGACGACTCTGTAAAAGTTACTTTGTGAAACCATTGTGATAAATAGAGCATTTGCTCCTATAGGAGCAAATGCTCTATTTATCACAATGGTTTCAAACTACATATTTCTAAAAAAAATCCCTTTCTTTAGTTAATGCTCCTTTTCGATAGATTTATTCAAACAGGTTGTATCTAAAACAGTCTATGGGGGAAAGGGTTAAGGGAAACTGCCGCACTATCACGCAGGGTTTAAAACTAGTTATATAATAACTATATGGTATTTACTTGATCACGGCCTAGGCGTGATTATAAATTCAGCACGTATTTGTATTTGTATTGAAGATGATCATGTTCTATTACACAGACGTTAGATCAAGTGGATAATTATGCAAAATGTGACTACGTCATGAACATCAGATTATTTTTTATAATTTTTTTAAACATTGCATTTTTTTCCAAAACAGAAACTGTAGAATCAGATCTTTATTATTCCATAAGCAAACAGAGGAGATCCTGATCTGGGTCTACTCTGTTAGCAAAGACGTAAACATGCGATCTATAGAGTAAAGGGTAACATTAAAAGGATTTCGTCAGGAAATTTGTCGCCTGCTACAGTTCTATTCAAAATAAGATGAGACGCCGAGTTATTCGACGTCTCCGCTCGATGCAAACCGTTTTAAAAAGCATTGGGCATATATTTATAGCGATGACAATTTCCTAAAGTACATTTATACCTGAATTCCTCACTTCCTGGATATCATTAACTTACCATTTATAATATAAACAAATCAAAGAAATTTAAGGTTCGGCCGAAAACTAAAGTTTCAGATCTATATAATTTCATAAGCAAACAGAGAAGATTTGAGTCGTCTGATCTGGGTCTTCTCTATTTGCAAAAACGGGGAAAAGGTATTTCTATGAGGGATATGGTTAACAGTGATGTATGTCTTATTGTTACTATTACGGGTTTACAATAAAGTAAACAGCTTACGTCATTGGAACATGACCAATTAAAACTCGCTTTCTGGATCATGGAAGCGCTTGACCTTTCACCTTGGTCTGGTTAAAGTGACCACTTACTGAAATCTAGAAGACGTTAGAATAGGTTCTGTTCAATGCAGGGCGACAGCAAGGCACTTTCTCCAACCTATTCTGAAGATGATTTTAGTACATTGTTACATATTATTGTTATATGAAACATGTGAATGCAATGCTATGGCAAACAGTGTAAAATCAGATCATTGATATATTTCATAAGAAAACAGCACGTATCCTGATCAGACGGTTCATACAGGAGCTGTCTGATCTGTGTCTACTCTGTTGGTAAATACGTCAAAAGACGTCTCTATATCAAGTAATGTACGTGTATACGATCCCGTTATCCTCCACTTGACTCTAATATGCAAACAGGTTCGATATACAGTAAAACCTCTCCATAACGGCCACAAACTTGTGTCAATTAGTTGGTATTGAGGACAGGTGGCTGCTTAAAGCAAGTTAAAAGTAAAACAGAACGCTCCTATAGGAGAGTTCTGTTTTACTTTCACCTTGCTTTAACCATTTCCCTCATACAAACGTGTTTTCACGCATTTGCAAACAGAGAAGCCCCAGATCAGACGGCTCCTAGAGGAGCCGTCTGATCTGGGTCTGCTCTGATTGCTAATAGAATTTGATAGATCTGGTTTTTTAGTTTTTAAAATAGCTACAATATCCAACCTTCCTTATTTCATTATAACTATTTTGTCCATGAGTAATCAGTAGGTATTGAAATTTGAAACAAACACAGAAGAGGGAAAGGGCTAAGCAGTCGCCTGTCTATAACACAAAATACTTGATGTAATTTAGTGGCCGTTATAGAGAGGTTTTACTGTAGACAAGACGATGAATAGCTCGGCGTCTCATCAGCACACAAGCTTCTTGGTCGATCAGCAGTTTCTGAAAAGTTTTATCGAATCGAAAGTACAGTTGTCATAGTGCAACAGATCCAGATTTGAGATGAACAGCAGATAAGGGTTAAACACTTAAAAGGGTTGTCGCGTGAATATTCAAATTATGCAAAACTGGATAAACACCATGAATACAGATTAACTGAAATTTTAATCATCATCACTACGAAGTTATGAACAAATGAATTTTGTTCAGATTAATGCCACATTTTTTTTTTATCTGCAGTGAACACATTACAATGTACATCGTGTCGTGCACAAAATAACACACGAGGAGGGTCACCAACCTATTGCAAGCCAGCTGGAAGGCTTCCTCACACGGAATATCCAAATGCCAAGACCGAGATTCGATCCACAGCGATACGGGAGGGGTGTTAAAATGATTGTCAGTCAAAGACTATAACAACTCGAGTATGGAGGCCCCGGTTTGGAAGTACAGTTCTCCCTCCCTACAACGACCCTCTCAATAACGATTCCCTCCTTACAACAACGCATATCACTGTTTCCGAAACAACGAGGCTCCAGAAACAACTTTTCCATCGTATTTTATTTATGCCTCCATCAAACCCTATGTTGTGACCACTCTTTAGAATCGTCACTTTGTGACGATTCTAAAGAGTGGTCACAACATAGGGTTTGATAGAGGCATAACGGTTTTAGTTCTCGAAATACACCTTATCTGGGGATCTGCAAACAAGCTAATTATGTTTGATTTTCCCTCCCTATAACAACTCCATCTGAACAACACATACAATCTTCGTATCCCAAAGGGTGTCGTTGTAGAGAGGGGGCACGAGTTTTACAAAATATGTATGACACGAGTTTTACAAAACATGTACTACTAATAAATTCAATACTGAATACTGCTGTTGATAATGAAAATATGCTTTTACTCCATGTATATTAATGTTAGAATAATGTATACATGTATATGAATAGTAATTAGCTTATTATTTAAAATGACATGTGAAAATAGGGATAGAACCTTGTAAATAGTGTAGAAGAAAACATTGTAGAATCATATCTATATCATTTCCTAAGCAAACAGAGCAGACTCTGATCAGACGGCTCATACTATATAGCAAACTTAACACACATTTCGCAAATAGCAAACAGCATTTATAATAAACTTAGCATACATTTTACAAAGAGCAAACAAGTATTTCAGCAAACTAAGCGCTCATTAATAAGCTCAGCGCAAATTTCACGAATTGCAAAAATGTATTACAGTAAGATAACCGGACCGTTTTGCAAATAGCAAAGAGTCATTTTTAGCAAGCTAAGCGAGCATTTCTCAAATAGCAAAAACGCATTTATAGTAAGCTAAGCGAGCATTTCTCCAATAGCAAAGAAAGCATTTATGGTAAGCATTTCTCAAAAAGCAAAACAGCATTTATAATAAGCTAAGTGAGCATTTCTCAAATAGCCAAAAAACATTTATAATAAGCTAAGCGAGCATTTATCAAATAGCAGAACAGCATTTTTAGTAAGCTTAGTGAGCATTTCTTAAATAGCAAAAAAAATATAATAAGCTAAGCGAGCATTTCTCAAATAGCAGAACAGCATTTTTAGTAAGCTTCGTGAGCATCTTTCAAATAGCATAAAGGCAATTATAATAAGCTGAGCGAGTATTTCTCAAATAGCAAAACAGCATTTATAGTAAGCATATTGAGCATTTCTCAAATAGCAAAAGGGCATTTATAATAAGCTTAGTGAGCATTTCTCAAATAGCAGAACAGTATTTATAATAAGATTAGTGAGCATTTCTCAAATAGAAAAATAGGCTTTTATAATAAGCTAAACGAACATTTCTAAAATAGCAGAACATCATTTATAGTAAGCTTAGTGAGCATTTCTCAATTAGCAAAAAGGGCATTTATAATAAGCTAAGCGAGCATTTCTCAAATAACAAAATCAAATTTAAAACAAGCCTAGCGTATATTTCACAATACGCAAAGCTCATTTTTAGAACTGCTTCTGAAGCAGCAGTTTGACCACAGCTATACTATTTGCTGATACATTTGTGTTATATCAGTCTAATTTAAAGTCAATAACTGGTGCAAAATTGACTTGTTTAGCTTTCCAGCCTAACGAGAGGGATGTGAATACCTATGGTAAAGATTGGGTGTTCGAAAACTGAAGGTAATTAAGGGCCATTGGATATCAGAATACTAAGGATAATTAAAAGTGATTGAGTGTCCGAATACATAGGATATGTTGTACATATATGCAGTGCTAGTTTATATTTTCTCATTCGCGCAAGGTTTGTATACATGTACTATCTTTCTAGCATGCTTCACTATATTAAACTCTATTATACAGCATTGTCACAATCAAATTTATATGTTTACTTACCCGGTGTGAAAAATCACCTGGATTAACCTTTCCCTGTTCTATATTTAGGCCAAATTTGAATACATATTGAATATTCATTAAAAATAGATATAAAGAAATATGGAAGGTGAAACATTGAAGATATTCTGGAAAGTAAAGAACCAAATCTATCAAATTCTATTAGCAAGCAGAGCAGGCCCTGATCAGACGACTCCTCTAGGAGCCGTTTGATCTGGGTCTACTCTGTTTGCAAATGCGTGAAAAGACGTTTATATGAGGGAAAGGGTTAACCCTTATCTTGGCTCAGAACGAGATGAGACGTCGAGTAGTTCGGCATCTCATCAGGCACAGAGCTGCTTGACGTTTATGGATACTTACTTACTTTGGGCAGCCATTATTTTTTCCCACGGGACAAGGGTTAATAAAGAAGTCTGTAAGGTCACTAAACAACAAATATTGTCACAGTAGCTTAACCCTTTCCACACTGAATTATCAGAGTAGCATAACCCGTCCATGTTTAACGATAAGTCTATTAAGTATATATTTCTTAAATGTGTAAGTGCAGTCTGTTTGAAAAGCGTTGTAGACCCTGGTCAGAGGGCTCTTGGATGAGTCCTGTGGTCTGGGCTTACACTGTTTGCAAATGGTAATACATTATTTTTCCAGCATCCCAAAGGTTAGTCTATTCAATGCTGAATTTTAAAATGGACAATTCCAAAATTAAAACAGGTCACGCTTTTTGTGAATATTCAGTTGTTGTTGTTTTTTCAAGAAAATTTCCACACGACAAATAGTGCAGACCCTGATGACATGTGGGTCTACACTGTTAATAGAGGACACTAGTGCAGACCCTGGTGACATGTGGGTCTACACTGTTAACAAAGGACACTAGTTTCTCTATCTAAAAGGTTTAACAATTGACGGAAATCCAAACAACGTGTGACTATTGAAGATTAAAGAGTCAGAAGTTAGTGACACTATGGTGCCCACAGGTAGCCGCATCAAACTGGTTACATAATGTGTAACTTAACCCAGCAAATCCTCAACAAATCTATATACAATTAAACCCCTCTAATGCGACTACTTAATGAATAAACATGGATGTCTTTATAAGCATGTGATTGCTTAACCCATTCCCTCATATTGACGACTTTTGACGACCCTGTAAAAGTCACTTTGTGAAACCATTGTAATAAATAGAGCATTTGCTCCTACAGGAGCAAATGTTCTATTTATCACAATGGTTTCAAACTACAAAATTCGAAATAAAATCCTTTTCTCTAGTTAATGCTCCTTTTCAGTAGATTTATTCAAAGAGAGTGTATCTAAATATAGCCTGTGAGGTAATGGGTTAATGCAGGACAAAATTAAGCAACCACCTGCATCTAGCACCCATAATTATACCTCTTTTAGGTGGTCGCATTAGCGGGGTTTTACTGTACAATAAAACCCCTTTTACACCCAAATTTTAATAAAGAAGAATTTATGTACTTTCAGACAGGTGGTTGCTTAATGCAGGATAAGAGTTACACAGAAAGCTCCTTTTGGAGCTTTAGGTGTGACTTTAGTTGCCACATTTCTAAAATGACATAAAAGACAGGTATTGGTCGGTATTGTTACTATTTTGTTCGTCCTGTTTAGAGGAGCTTTACTACATGAAATATGTTTTAGGGGACGGGGACAGCTGATCCTATATGAATTAATTTATCAAATCAATTTGATACTGACACCTGTGATGGCACCAGGTTTATCCACACCTGTCAAATAGCTAGACAGGAGTGGTCATTCTATTGCGATGATAGACGTCAGACCTTGGATAAGCGAAATTGCATGAGTACATGGCAGTTGTGATCGCTCTAGGTAATGTTTGCAAAATCAGTACGCATGTTGTGTTAAATAACGCGTTCTTAATATTTGGAGTTGTCCATATATAGGATGTATATTTTGTTTTCGTTTTTGGAAAATAATAAATTGGAATAAAAAAAATTCTGGTGGAAATTTGACATGGCGATCAAATAGAGCGACATAGACACGTGCTTTTCGTGCGATTAATTTAATTCACTGCCAGCTTAACTCTTTCCCTGAAGCATAGTCATGTAAAAAATAATAATGACATCGTGAATATTTATCAGCTAAATCTTTATAATGGTATACATACACAGGGTTTTTCGTATTGGCAGAAACAGTAGTTTCAGGTCTGTTATACTTTCATAGTCAAACAGAGTAGACCCTGATCTGGGTCTACTCTGTTTGCAAATGCACGAACAGCGTCCAATTAGTATAAAAGAGTATACTTTGCGAGTGGAGTTTGAATGACAAACGGTACAGACCCTGACCAGCGGACTCCTCTGGGAGCCCTCTGATCCTGATCTACACTGTTTGCAAACATCGTTGCACCCGTTTTACCACATTCAAAGTGTTCGACATCTACATTATAGAAATCTGTAATATCTCGCCAAGATTGGATAAGGACCAGTTGCCTTTGCTATTAATTTTTAAATGGCTTCGCTGTTTCTATAAGGTATTGAACTACTTCATCAGAAAAGCAGTGCCAATTAAACAAGGTCAAGCTTTTCCAAGCTGAACGATAATATTTGTTCAATCTCTGGTTTGCTGGACTTTAGTCTGTTTTCCGATTCGTTGTAGCCTTTAACAAACTGGGTGTCTAAAGTACTGACCGAGTGTCAAACATTTTGGGTCCTGAATAGATGCCGAGTTAGTTATTCGGCGTCTCCTCTAGATCTAGATCCAAGATATTTGCAAATGCGAGTCAAGAGGCATTTAGTGAGATAAGGGTATGGCTCTTTGTCCTACAGGGACTTTCTGCATTACTTACATTCTGCATCAATCGACCACCTTCTTTTAAAGACATTATTATTTATTCTTAAATAGTCACCTTAGACGGGGTTCTACTGTGCTTTAAAATTAAATGATATGTTAATATTGATGTGCTGGTGTCACTTGATTCATTTCTCAGTGATGTGCGTGTCATTTTGTGGGAGTAGTGGTCTAGTGGTAGGATACAGGATTGGTGAATTTAGACTATTTCTTTGAAACTTGCATTTTAATCTCACTTCTTATTTTTTGCTAAAATGTTTAAACAAGTTTGAGTTCCAGAACACAACTAGAAATTTGACTCCGTAAGAGATAATTTTGAAACATGCCCCAGCAGTTACTGATCATAAATTAGAAGGAGTGAGTTCAAATGCAGAATACCAAACTTATTTAACTCTTTCATAGTCGGCGGCGACAAAATGCACCACGACGAGTAGTGTAGTCCAAGATAAAGATGCGGCCTTACTTTGGCGGAGTCTGATCAGAGACTTCACGGTTTGTCGCAACCTCTTATTCTAAGTCTATGTCTCCGATTTTCCAATTACATTAAAACCTCTCTAAACCGAACGTTCAATTTAGTATAAATATCGGCCTTGGAAACAGGCATCAGCTAAATGCAGGGTGAAAGTCATGCAGAAAGCTCCTATAGGAGCTTTCTGCATGACATTCACCCTGCAGCAAGCATCCACCTGCCTAAAATATCTAAATTCTTATCAACTAGAGTTCTAGTTTAGAGAGGTTTACTCTATTCGTTTCATCCTCAATTTTGCCGATCTGCTTTAATAACGACATTGTGTTGCAGGCGACAATTAGAAATATTGCACCGAAGAGTTATAGTTTCCATGCTGCAAAGTATCCTACATACCTAAATATACGGCTTTTTTGGGCAACAGTTAAGTTGCAGACATGATTTGATTGTACATTTTGACTGGTTGACACTCTGGTTTTATTTATGAAGAGAAGTAGAAATAAAACTGTCACGCCAATCTGATATCCTCATGTTTGATCAAATGTTACATGGAACACTTTAAAGTGAAAGTCTCTATTTGCAACGTACAGCTGAGCTTCGATATCTCGAACTTCAAGGGACTATATAATTTAGTTCGAGATAACGGAAGTTCGAGTTATCCGATTTCTAATCTGGACAATTTCCTCAAGTTCACAGCTTAATGCAGGTCTACAGTAATGCTGAAAGCTCATGTAGGAGCTTTCAGCATTACTGTAGACATGCATTAAGCTGTGAAATGTGTTTCTAGATATGCGTAGTGATACATTTTAGAGCAATTCTGCATTGTAAGATTTTGGAAGGGCCGATCTTTAAGTTCGAGTTCTCCCAAAATTCGAGTTATCCGAGTTCGAGATATCGAAGTTCATCTGTATTTTAATACTGGCTAAAAGTGCTTAAATCATTTGTTTTTATTCTGAAGAGAAGTATATCGAATAAATGCCGAAGAAGACACAATTTTCAAAGACCAAGGTCCATGCTTATAAAACTTTTAGTTTAGTCTGAGTTCGTTCTCAAGTTTTTGATTGGTCAGATTTGAGCCTTTGACTCAAATCTGACCAATCAAAGGCTTAAGAACTCAAATCTGACCAATCAAAAGCTTGAGAACGAACTTAGAAAAAAGTCGCCCCGTACTTCATTTTCAGTGTTGTTATATTTTCTGGTCCTTCGGGATCGTTAGTTTTCATGTTATTAGGTTTGAAATTTGAATACTGCTTAATCCGGTGCTAGGGGCGTGAGTAGTGTTGCACTTTTAATTACTACTCATGAACAAACTCAATAAAACCGAGTCTGCAATTTTCTCTTTTTGCATTTCTACATTTGCTTTCGAAGGATCACCCATTTTCAGAATATTGGACTCAACTAAAAAGCTTTATAAGCATGGGCCCGATGTTGCTTGACAATGTATTAGTATGTATTCGGCGTGTGTGTTAGTTTCGTCGTCACTGTTTGCAAATGACCGATAATATTTAGTAAAACAAAACATGGACGTATGGACGGAAACGGCTTATTTTGTATCACAGGGGCATTTTTCGATACAAGTACAAATATAAATCATGCAGGAAACACCACATACAGAACAAACAGCCGCCCGAACAGCAACACAAGAAAACACAGCAAATGTACATAACTAGCAAACTAGCAACCTTCATAATAATGATTGAATATAGCAAATATATGTACCACGTTTTATGATGTTACTAGATATTCTTTTATTATAGGGACTAACACTTTACGTTGATCCAATAGAAAACGATAAATGAGTGTATTATATAACCGGCTTTCCGCGTTTTGGCATTTAACCCATTCCCTCATAGGCTATTTTTAGACCCTAACTCTTTGAATATTTCTACCAAAAAGTAGAATAAGGGATTTTTTTTAATTTTGTAGTTTGAAACCATTGTGATAAATATAGCATTTGCTCCTATGGAGCAAATGCTCTGTTTATCACAATGGTTTCAACAAGTGTGTTTAGCTCACCAAGGCACAAAGTACTCAGGGTGAGATTTTGTGATCGCCTGGTGTCCGTCGTCCGTCAGCGTGCGTCGTCCGTCGTCAGTCGTCAACAATTTGAACCTTTAAAAATATTCTCCTCTCAATCTACAGGGTTCTCAGCTTTCATCTGTGGCACATAGCATCATCTGTAGGTCCTCTACAAAAGTTATATAAATTATGTCCCTGTGGTCAAAATTGGCCCCGCCCCATGGGAACATTGTTTTCTATGGGAACATATAGAGAAAACTTTAAAGATATTCTTCTCTGAAACTGGAAGGTTCTCAGCTTTCATATTTGGCACATAGCATTATGGGCAGGTCCTCTACAAATGCTATATAAGTTATGCCCCTGGGGTGAAAATTGGCCCCGCCCCAGGTAAGGTATGGCCGGTTTTCAACAGAAACATATAGTGAAAACTTTGAAAATCTTCTCCTCTGATTGTCTGGTGAGCGCTTCAGGGCCATTATGACCCTCTTGTTTACAGAGGCGTAGAAAGGCGTATTTATGGAGGAAAGGGTTAAACACAACTTGGATTCAGATGAGCAGCCGCGTAACCCGGCGTGTCATCACGATCAAAGCTGTTTGTTATTCGGTCAATAGTTTCTAAAAAGCATGGTTGAATCGGAAGTAGTCAGCATTGCACCAGATCAATACATGTATTTGAGTAGACTTTGTTTTACTTACAGCGGGGTAAGTGTTGCAGTGAGGGGTTCCGAATTTTGCTTCACTCAGTGAATATTCGTGTAGTTTTTTAATGGTGACATAATGCGCCCAAAGCAGTAAAATCAGATCTACAATTATGCCAAAAGCAAACATGGCAGACTCTGATGACTCTACATGTCTATTGAACTGTCTGTTCTTGGTCTACACTGTTTGCGTTAAAATAGTTTTACGTGACCATAATATTATATGCTACCATTTGTATCGCATATCGAGTGTGCATGTCGTTTAAAGAAGGAATACGCCCCGGGTATTGGCAGTTACAAAGCTGTATGATATTCAGACATACATTAAAATCTCGATAACTCGTATTATTATCGATCTTTAAGACAGGTGGCAGCTTAATGCATGGTAAAAGTCATGCAGAAAGCTCCTCTAGGAGCTTTCTGCATGACTTTCACCAAGCATTAAGCAGCCACCTGCCTAAAAGGATCTAAACTTTTCTATACAGCAGATTCGAATAATCGAGATTATACTGTATTTGTGTTTTGTAGAATCTACCTCAAACAAGTGATCATGCCTAAAGCATGGCGATTGG
The DNA here is from genome assembly GCA_963576725.1 of Azorinus chamasolen. Lineage (NCBI taxonomy): Eukaryota > Metazoa > Mollusca > Bivalvia > Cardiida > Solecurtidae > Azorinus > Azorinus chamasolen. The sequence continues at coordinate 56,538,285 of OY755245.1, read as the reverse complement.
TATTGATGACAACACTTTTATTATTCCTACAGAATACAGGTAAGCTATCAACCTTTTGTAATTCCTACACGCAATACCTAGTATATCAACCTTTCGTAATTACTATTCAAAATACAGTAAATCTCTCTATAACGGCCATTAAATTGTGTTAATTAGTTGGTATTTATGGCAGGTGGCTGCTTAAAGCAAGGTGAAAGTAAAACAGAACGCTCCTAAAATACGTGATGTAATTTAGTGTCCGTTATAGAGAAGTTTTACTGCATGTAGTATTTCAACAATCCGTGTACCACAAGTACATGTACAACTATGAATGTAACTCTTGCAATTTCAATGATAATTTTGTAATTCTTTCGGCTATTGAAAACCAATATATTTTTCTATCAAATGAATATAATCTTCTGACGGTAACTTATGCACAATTATCAATTTAACAATGATTTTCTCAAAATTCCACGTGTTTTCTGAGTCATTGACAAACGTTCGTTCACCCCGGTTTCACTATATCACAGCCATAACCTGGCGATTTTCAGTTCAAAAGATGGCGTGGTTCAATAAAACAACCCAATTAGATCACCAATCTCCATTTGTTTTGTCCTCTAAATAAGTAAGCAACAGCGGCCTTTCCGTCTGTCGTTATGTTTCTATTTCGGATGCTGCCATTTTGCAACAAATTTGAATGGAGCCATTTCATTGGATGAGCGAAGGAAAAGTTGGGAAATCCGTGACGTCACGTACAATGGCTCCTTCCTCGACGATTTGAAGCAAACTGACAAAACTTGCTAGTTTTACATCATTCTTTTGATGCTGGGGACTAAAAATTGGAGGTGGGTGATAGAATTGATTCGTTTCATTGAACCACGCCATTTTTAACCTTCAAATTGCCATGTTATTGCTGTGATATAGTGAAACCGGGGTGAACGAACGTTTGTCAGTGACCCCAAAACACGTGAAATTTTGAGAACACCATAGTTGGATTGATACTTGTTTATAAGTTACCGTTATAAGATTATAATAATTTGATAGAAAACATATTGCCTTTCAATAGCCGAAAGACTTACGAAACTATCATTTAAATTGTAGGAGTTACAGTCATATTTGTATACACTCGTGATACACGGATATCCGTTCTGCTAGTTGGAACCCTTGTTATTATATAGTACATATAGACCCCCATGAAGCGGTCCAGACCCCTGTCCCTTGCATGATGGATTTTCAAAATGTACATTGTCCATCATTGTTTAACGGTACAGTACATTCAATATGGACGTTCATAATTTACGAGAGGATTTTAAGTGACTGTCAGTTCAGACGCTGAACAGAGGGTTCTCCTCTAGGAGCCATCTGATATGGGTCTACATTATTTGCAAAGTCCAGTAGATAATACGTTTTCCGCATTCAAATGGTAAAACGCTGTACCTTTCAGATTATGCAGCATCGGATTCATCAACGGATGATTGGGACCCGTTCCTTGCCACCGACATCCCGACAGCTTCCGACGACTCTTACAACACCATATACATACCGATGTCCTCCGATGACCTTGATGATTACATGTCCACAATGTCAACTGTCAGTTTGAGTTCCTCTGTATATACTAGGTACACTCACAAAATGATATATTCCTACAAATCTACTGATTCAAGTGTGTCATATGTAACGAGAACTGTCAATTATAGCACATCTCAGTTGAGCTACACTGTCTACAGTAGAACCTGTCTTAACCCATTACCTCATAGGCTATTTTAGATACAATCTCTTTGAATAAATCTACCGAAAAGGAGCAGTTACTGGAGAAAAGGAAATAATTTTGATTGTTTTTAGTTTGAAACCATTGTGATAAATATAGCATTTGCTCCAATAGGAGCAAATGCTCTATTTATCACACTGGTTTCACAAAGTAACTTTTACAGAGTCGTCAAAAGTCGTCAATATGAGGGAATGGGTTAAGCGGCTAATTATGGGGTTGTGTAATACAAAAAACTCTTATAGGAACTTTCTGTATTACGTTTGCCCTGCATAAAGCAACCGCCTTATTTTAACACTCCTATGTTAAAAAAAATGAATGACCGCTTAAGACAGATTTTACTGTACACTAACAAATTACTACAGTGCTACGGTCTACAGGTACACATGCATTACGACGTGTACGGTCTCTCTATAGAGACGACTGTCGGTTATAACAGCTCACAAGTTGAGCTCCTCTATATCTACTTGGTGCTTTCGTTACGATCAACCGATACGCGTATGTAGCTACATGTAAAACCTCTCTTTAACGGCCACTAAGTTACATCAAGTATTTTGTGTGAAAGGCAGGTGGCTGCCTAAAGCAAGGTGAAAGTAAAACAGAACACTCCTATATGAGTGTTCTGTTTTACTTTCGCCTTGCTTTAAGCAGTCACCTGCCCTAAATACCAACTAATTAATGGTCGTTATAGAGAGGTTTTACTGTACATGTAAAACCTCTTCATAGCGACCACCAACAAATCTAAATATGGTTCGTACAGACGGACAGTAACGTTATGCATGAAGATTGAAAAGCAGAAAGCTCCAATAGGAGTTTGCTGCACCACCTTTGTTCTACATTAAGCATCTACTTGCTTGAAAAGACACTTTATTCATTCTTTAAGTCATTGGTTTATAAAGGTATGTCTGACTATATTTGCAACTAAGTATATATACAAGACAATACATTTACAAATACACATGTGTGCTTACCTACAGAGTGGTTTTGCAAACAGTGAAGACCAAGATTGGCCAATTCGTCAAGCACACTACGTCTTTACACCCAACAATATCTGCAGTACTTTATTATAACCTAACCCTTATCCTGATATGGGCACTTTTTGACACCTTAACAAACAGAGTAGACTCAGATTTAAGGGTTCCTGTAAGAACGTCCTCCGTGGCATAGATATATCATACCATTGGGGACGATGATTCTGTGTTGTGTGAGAAAATAAAAATAATTATCTATGATCCAATTCTACGTCAATACTTAACCCTTTATTCCATCAATGTGTAATAAATAAATAATTACTGTATGAATATAAACTAGTCAATTGTTTTAACAATTTACAAGAGAAGTTTTGACCATGTACATATACAATGTACAGTAAAACATCTCTATAACGGCCATTAAATTGTGTTAATTAGTTGGTATTAAGGGCAGGTGGCGGCTTAAAGCAAGGTGAAAGTAAACCAATAGGAGCGTTCTGTTTTACTTTCACATTGTTTAAGCAATCACCTGCCTTTAATACAAAATACTTGATGTAATTTAGTGTCCGTTATAGAGAGGTTTTACTGATGTTCTTGAAGGAACAGTCTAATCAGAGTCTGCTAAGTTCAGCCTTTGTTACATATCTGATTTTCTGGTGTTTGGTGTGCCAGTTAAACCCTTCCCTCATGAATATTCATGTCAGAAATAATGGCGTCATGGATATTAATAAGATTTTGTTTTTATAATGGCATATGAACACAGGACATTTTGCCTCAGGCAGAAGCTGTAGAATCAGATCTATATTACACCATAAGCAAACAGAGCAGACCCTGATCAGACGGTTCCTATAGAAGCCGTCTGATCTGAGTCTACTGTTTGCAGTTGCGTCAAAATGCGCTTACATAAGGGAAGGGGTTAAATGCCTTATTATTGCATTTTATTATTTTCAACTAATATTCATTACATAAAAAAGTGTTTTACATCAATATCCGCGCCCAAACTTGCATTTCAAACTGTTTGGATCCAGATAAGACGCTGAATAGCAAGGCATCTCAAGATACAAGCTGTTTGAAACTCGTTCATTAGTTTCTCAAAAGCTTCGTTAAATTGGACGCAGTCAACATTGCACCTGATCAAAATCTAATTATCATTTGGCATTACATGTATATTGTTTAACACAAATGCTCAGTATATAGAGGTTGAACATGTGTTTCACAGTACGGATACAACTGTAATGATGACAGCTACAGCGGCAGTCGTTGTTACAACCAGCGGAACACTGGTTATTACTCCTAGTACAACCACCACCACCACACCACTAAACACAACGACTTTGCCGGTCACCAACAGTACCAACTGTGTTTCAGGCTCTGGAGTATGCTTTATGGAAGCTCAGGGTCTTGGAGATAAAGGTAGGAATATTAAAACCACGGATTAATAGACTCCCTGGCCTGAGCTTGGATACGTATTAGCCGCCCATAACAAAACCAGTCTTAGTGAATTTCAAACACTAGTATGTACAGTGCTACTTATCAAATGCTATACGGATGGCAATGGGTTTAACCCTTTCAGCTGTTTCTTAATGGCAGTTCATGTCATGTCCCGGGTTGAAATGGTTAATCTGCGTATACACAGATAGCCTTCCAGCTGACTTGCGGTAGGTCGATAGGTCTTTCTGGATGTTCATGTGTACACGGAACACTGAAACATGTATCGTGCGTAGTTCTTTTAGAAGACCATCTAGGGTCTTCTTCCACGTGTAATTAGCTGGGCGTCGCAATATTATTGAAATACTGCAAAGCGAATTAAAAATCCGATATAAACAAACTTGTATTAAAAATAAGACCCGTGAGCTGTGACCTTTAGGACGAGTCCATCCGTAGAGGTAAAACGCGTCACAAACCATGTATTTATTTCTGGAGTTACCTACCTTTCACGGTTTAATAAGGATATTGTGCCTTCTGCGTCGAAATAAATTCGATAATATGACTTACCCATGAATTAGAATGGTTGCAACTTCTATTAATAGAAAAGTGCAGTCACGGCTCAGCGCTCGAAATCGAAAATAATGATAATAATAAAGATAACACACCAAGAATATGTCTTCCTGGTGCAAGGTAAGAAGACATACATGTAATCAGAACCTTTTGAGACCAAGAACTAATGGACACCCAATGCGGGGATAAATATAATAACAGATACTGGAGAATATACCTTATTGAAGCCACTGTTACAAGGTAAGAAGAAATAATCAGAAACGCTTGAGTCCAAAGTCCGATGGACACCCTAAGATGGGATGCTGCCATATATATTTAGATAGAGGGTCGTGAATATGATTCCTTGAAGCCTCTGGCACAATTTAATAAGCCATAATGAGATGTCTTTAAACTATGTGGGCACAATGTGTGAATACATCATTACAATAAAACCGCAGGTTAAAAATGCAGGTTGAAATTCATGCAGAACGCCCCTCTTGGATATATCTTCACGTATTTCACCCTGCATTAAGCAGACACCAGCCTAAAAATTGTTTAATTGTTCAAAACTAAACTTTCGAATTATTGAGGTTTTACTGTAGGTACCTTCGAAATCAATAGCTTATGGGCACTAAGAACTGGGATACATATAAGGATGGAGAGCAACGCTTACTATCAATACGGAGCCGTGTGTACAGGGAAATATATATCTATTGTAAAAGGCGTTAAAGGGCATGTCTATGAAGTATGCAGAAAGCTGCTTTATGAGCATTACTTTGTCCAGCATTAAACAACCACTTGATTTACTCCTGTATTAATTAATAATGCGATCTTTACTGTAGTATGTACATGCGCACACATGGTAAACTAGCGGATTACTTTGGTTAACGAAATATGGTACAGTAAAACCTCTCTATAGCGATCACTAAGTATTTTGTGTATTTTGTGTTGAAGATAGGTGGCTTTTAAAGCAATGTGAAAGTAAAACAGAACGCTCCTACATGTATAGGAGCGTTCTGTTTTACTTTCACCTTGCTTTAAGCTGTCACCTGCCCCAAATACCAACTAATTAACACAATTTAGTGGCCGTTATAGACAGGTTTTACTGTAATATTCGAGGGTTGTATCAAATTCATACATGCGAGGTTACCCTAACTACTCTAAGTAAAATAAAATATGGTATATTCGAGGGCTGGATAAAACCCCATATATTTAAGGTTACCCTAACTATCCTAAGTAAAACGAAATATGGTAATGGTTGAGGGTTGTTCTAAAACTCATATATGTGAGGTTATCCTTATTATCGGACAAACTTGGGAAAATAGTGTAGACACAGATCGGACTGCCCCTAAACAATTTATTACTCTATCAGTCTGATTTAAAGTTATCCAAAAGGTACCAAGTTAACTTTTATCTAGCTTGACAAACGCATGGGTGTCCGAATGTTAAGGGTAATTAGGGTATTTATAAACAGTGTAGCTTAACCCTTTCGCGGCCAAACTCTGTCGTCTGATAACTTTGTCGTCTGCTACAAATTTTCATGATTTTGTTTTTTTCATTTTTGTTTTAAAAACATAGTACCAGTAACAAACAGTTGGGATCCTGATGAGACGCCGAGTTACTCGGCGTCTCATTTGGATCCAAACTGTTTGCATGGGTAATCACAGATCCGGCATATGCAGCGTTAATATATTGTAAACATTTTACTGAAGATATTGCCTATAGTTACCAATTTAAAACTGTATGCATTAAATGGAATGTACAGATTTTATTTTATAAATTTGCAATCAGAGAAGATCCAGATCATTAAGTTTATACAAAATCTGTCTGATCAGCGTCTGCTCTAAGTGCTTAACTCTTTCCCTCATATAAACGTGTTTTCACGCATTTGCAAACAGAGTAGACCCAGATCAGACGGCTCCTAGAGGAGCCGTCTGATCAGGGTCTGCTCTGTTTGCTAACAGAATTTGATGGATCTGTTTCTTTACTTTCTAAAATGTCTACAATGCTCCACCATCCAGATTTCTATAAAACCATTTTTTTAATGAATATTCAGTAGGTATTGAAATTTAGCCTAAATACAGAACAGGGAAAGGGTTAATTAACATTATAGATTTGACTCTACACAGTTTGACATGGCAAAAGTTTCCTTATTTCATGGACCAAAATAAAACTTCAGTGACATGACTATTCATGAAGTATATCACACACTTTGTCTGTTATAGGTACGAGTCTGCACGGCGGTAAGGAGCTCACAGTCTTGTTGCTGGTTGTTTTGGTAATGCTTCATCTTTGATGAGGGACTGTGACCTGCGTTGTACAATCAACGTTAACGATTAACGTCTAACCTGCTGAATAATTAAAACTGGCTGCTCACTTTTTGAATATTAATCAAACAAAAAAGTGTATCACAATTTATCACTGAAGGAAATTATTCTTATGGAAAACAGTGCAGACCCTGATCAAAGGGTTCACTCGGAGTCTACACTGTATTCATACACTGTCTAATGTACTCGGTTCGAGTACTTTAAGAGTTAATTACGGACGAATGCTAAATTAATTTTGCAAACAGTTTTGATCCTATTTTGGTGTCCCATGTGGATCGAAACATGTTTGATACTCGCATTGTATGTATGTAGAAAAACAATACAGTAAAAGCCTCTCTATTACGACCACTAAAGTGAGTTAATTAGCTGGTGATTATTTCACCTTGCTTTAAGCAACCACCTGCCTATAATATAAAATAATTGTAATTTAGTGGCCGTTATAGAGAGGTTTTGCAGTACACACATAGACTTCGGTGTAAACAGGAAAACGGCCAAGATATGGGCGGACACAATTTTACCCGAATAGTTGAATTTTAATCATTAGTAAACTAAAGAAATGATTTTATTATAGTTCTCCCCTTTTTAATCATTTTATTTTTCTTCAAACTTAAAGCATCTGATTGTCAGACTAACTTATCAAATTTTTATAAGAGGCCAAGTTACTGGATGTCTGCATCTGGATTCAAACTGTTTACTAAAGACATTATGAATTTGCTCATTCCATTCTAAAGCATTATACTTTTAAAATGGCAGCGTTGTTCCTGTATATAAGTCGATTAATATTATTTAGAATAAGTTTGTAAAGATAAAAGGTGGAAGTTTTAGCTCTTAGCGCAATTTTTTTGTAACTAATTTTTATTTAAGCCTTATCCTGCAATTCCCAATATTACTGTCGTTTGCAAACAGCTTGGATCCAGATGAGACGCCGAGTTACTCGGCATCTCATCAGTATCCAAACTGTTTGACACTCTGTTGACTTACTTATAGAAAAATGTACGTATGAATGAAACAGAAGACACTGAATGCATCTGCAGAGGACAATAGCTCAGAGAGCAGAAGATTAAATTGGAAGAAAACCTAGAGCATATCATCATGTAGTTGTAAACGTTATGCGCTTAAAACTCCATTTGTTGTTATTTTTTCCGTTGAGTTGTGTATATCGTAATGCAGTAGTCTCACTAATACGACCACTTAAAAGAAGTCTAATTATTGGTGTAGCTTAATCAGGACAAACACTATGCAGAAAGCTCCCATGTGAGCTTTCTGTATTACCTTCCCCTGTATTACGCAACCATCTGCTTTTATAGATTCCTATGTTACTAGATTAAAAGGTCGCATTAGCGAGACTCTATAGTATCTTATCTACAGAGCTGTGCTTCGTAATATCTTATTTACGATCAACGGAAGAAACTCTTACATATGTTATACTATTGAAAAAAGTTTGGAAATAAAAATATATTAACACTGGTAAATATTTCATGATTGTTTCCCTTGCTCACTGCTTCTGTATCACGTTGACCTATTTCTTGGGCTAATCATTTACTTGATAAATATTTATGCAAGAAATAATGCCATTATTAATATCAATAAGTTAATTTTTTATAATTTCATATGAAGACTTTTTTTTGCTAAGGCAGAAACTGTAGAAATATACCTACATGTATATTATACCATAAGCAAACAGAGCAGACCCTGAACAGACGGCTCCTACAGGAGCCGTCTGATCTGGGTCTACTCTATTTGCAAATGTGTGATAGAAAGGGTAAGCAATAATGACTTTGTGAATATTTATTAGCAGTAGATTTATAACGGGCATTATAACCAATGGGGAGTTTTAACTTTGGTAGAAACTGTAGAATCAGATCTTTTAATATTCATAAGCAATAAGAACAGACTCTAGTCAGATAGCTCTTACAGGAACTGTCTGATCTGAGACTATACTCTATTTGCAAATGTAGGTAAAACTGTAAGGACTTAACTCTAAATATACGTAATTTTTAGCCTTTACAAATAGGAGCCGTCTGATCTGGGTCTGCACTATTAGCTTATTAAATCATTAAGATTTGATTATGCAGTCTCTGCCATGGCCAAAGACAAAAGAGTTCATATACCAATATTTACATTCGCCCTGCAACGTCCTTATATAACCTTATTCTAAAAAGAAAGTTGCATAACCTCATGAACACCGGAAGCACGTCATTCATTTCTTAAATATAAGAAATACAATGGAATATAAATATAAGAAATAAATGACGTGCTCCCGGTGTTCATGGGTTATGCAACGCATAGCTTTACGAGCAAAGATTCACGTGAAGCCCTTCGGGCTTCACTAACTTTGCTCGTAAAGCTATGCGTTGCATAACCTCATGAACACCGGAAGCACGTCATTCATTTCTTAATTATACACATTTCAGCTAATTAACATTCATACAGTCAATAATGAATATTCATGACGTAACAACTTACATGCTAACATGTACACTTGTCTAAGTGGTTACCCTTTAACCATTTACTTCATCAATACGCCTGTCTATACCATTGCAAACAGAGTAGACCCTAATCAAACGGCTACTAAAGGAGCTGAGTCTTTTCTTCTTGCCTATATGCATGTACATGCATATATGATACCCGTGTCCATGTTCTATTATAACAATTATTCTAATTAATATTCATGATGTCATTATTTCTTACATGAATATAAATGTATGTGATAATCATTATGTCATTATTTCTTACATGGCTATTCACGGAGTAAAGGTTTTAGAAGTGTCCTTGTAAGTAAAATACATTTTCCACACCTGTGATACAATAAAACCTCTCTATAACGGCCACTAAATTACACGAAGTATTTTGTGTTAAAGGCAGGTGGCTGATTAAAGCAAGGTTAAAGTAAAACAGAACGCTCCTATACCTGCCCTAAACACCAACTAATTAACATAATTTAGTGGCCGTTATAGAGAGGTTTTACTGTATTACGTTTATGTCTGGTCAGGATGTGCTATGTTTGCTTATTGAGTAATACAGATCTGATAATAAAGCTTCTGCCATAGGCACCCAGTCATGTGTATCTCAACATATAACAGGTAAAACATTGATGTACATGTACATCAAAGTGGGTAAGTGCTGCGGCAAACAAAGCTTACCATTATGTAAACAGAAGTATTTACTTAATAAGTATTAAATGATATTTTGACTGATGTGTATAGTGTTTGTTTCTTGAGCATTGAAAGCTGAGTAGTTTAAACAGTATAGACACTGGTAAAATACCATTTTTTATTTCAAGTATACTAGTATACAAAAGGTTAGTTTTCTGACGCTGATACGAATTAATTAAGCTAGGAAGTAATAAGAAGAGCAAAAGTCGGGTATAGAAAAGGAACAGCAAAGTAACTGATTTATTTAAACACCAAAAACAAACATTCTAGATAATATACAGTAGAGCAAGAAAACTGTTGGTGTCGATAGCATAATTAAAATTGTATGTACTTAAGTAAGTGACAATGAGGGACATTAGCTCTTGATAAAAGTAGAAGCTTTTTTAAAAAAATCAAGGCTCCTTTTATTTGAAAGCCTTTGTTTTTATCCTTGATACACGTGTCGACCAAGTTAAAGTTTATATTGGGTTAATGAATAAATTATGTGGATGAACATAATTTTGTGAAAATAAATAAGGATCTATCCTTCTTTGAGGCGTAGCAAAGGCAAATGAATAACTAATGTTCCTAACTACAGCATGCGCAAAATCAAGAATGATTTACCCTTTCTCCATTTACATTGTATTTATACAGAAGTGTATTTTTGGTGAATATCATTTGGAAAAAACAACTAATTTTCACTGACATTGGTAGTGGTAACTGAGATGTACAGTATTTGTAATATAATTAGCAATAATGTAGCAGACTAAATGAAACAGCTTCTTTAGGGTCCTTCAGATATGAGTTTACTCTGCAAATATTTAAATGTATTTGTGGGAGAAAAGGTTAAAAATAAACATTTGGAACAATCTAATCTACAAAAAGAAGGTACAGGTGCTTTTAATAAAGCAGTGATAACAAAAGACCAGTGTAATATACAAGACTTTGTACCATAAGTAAACAACTCAAATCCCTCCAATAGAATAGGTGAATAATTTAATCTTCTCCAAACCAAGTAACTTTTATTTCCAATGCAAATATTGTTGACATCAAAATATGAATTATTTTACTAGGAACTTTGCAGACATTGTTCTAAATTCGCTAACAGGGCATCTTCTGATACTATGAGGGCTCATAAGGAATGCCCTTATGAACTTCTTTTGTCAAGCTATCATGACCAAAATGACAGATTTACAGGTTCATATGATACTGACACAGTATTGTCCATTTGGTATTACTAATGCTCAGGCCTGTCCATTTGGTATTACTAATGCTCAGGCCACATTCCTCCAAGACAAAATTGCCTAAACATGCTCTAACTGATATATCGGTCAAGTGATCCTGACCAAAATCACAATTGCAGAATGCCATATAATGACAAAGAAGTATACAAAGCTTGAGAAAGATTAATAGAAATATGACTGAGTAATGCTCCGGAAAAAACCGGACATACTGATGAACAGACAGACAGACTGATCAACAGACAGATATATTGCAGTATATCTCCCTCAACTAGTTGGAGGGGTTAATAAAAGTTAAAACCGTGGGAAAAACAAACATCCGTATTTTGCACATAATTTAAAAAACGAATTGCTCACAAATCGTTGTATTGAATGGTTTCTGTGCCGTTATACTGGCACCTCTTTCCAGATAGTCGTGTACAGTTGATAAAAATGGAATTACTGTTAATCACTGTGTTAATGAATAATATTTATTTTGTAAGTTCATACTTTCTTTGCTGAAGGATAGCCAAATACAATGTACTCAATTGCGACTTGGGTTTATATAGTACAATATACACGCACACGCAGTTAGTTCCGTGCATCAGGTTTTAACTGATGAAAAATATTTTATCATTTTCAGACAATAGATCTATATCTTGCTACATTTTGCTATACATTACTTATATATTTGCATGTGCATTTTACCACCTTAGCAAATACAACAGACCCATATTCGACACTCTTGTTGGATCCGTTTGATCAGGGTCTGTTCTGTTTGCTTATTAAAAAATGAAAAATATTAGATATATTCTTATCATATTGCTGTATAGCTCAATCATTGCTGTTTTTCCTTATCTATTTGCTCTGTATATTTCTTGCTTGATAACTATGTTTGATCATTCATATTTGTTCGGTATACGTATTGTTTGATAAGTGGGTTTTCTTATTTGTTTCTTATCATAATAAAATTCCAATTTCAAAATTAACCAATGGTGTTTTTTTAATCCCATGCATTGACTTTACAATTTCCTCAACTTTGTAATTCAGATTAAACAGGATACTTACTGACATTATTCCCCATACTTGACTATCATAACACGGCATAAACTGACGTTGAAGGCATATGTATCATCTAATCAAAAACACATATCTATTGGATTTAATTCTGCGTATATTGGTACTCACCGTTCAATCATATAACAATTGCCATCATATACCTTTGAATGCAGAACGGTTGTGTTAAATGTTGCTTACCAATGGCTATACAGTAAAACCCCTCTAATGCGACCCCTAAAAGAGGGCAAAAATCTGGGTGCCAGAATTGGTGGTAGATTAATGTAGGACGAAAGTTATGCATTACTTTCATTCTGTACTAAGCAGCCACCTGCATATAAAGACACTTATGTTTATTCATTAAGTGGTCGCATTAGAGGGGTTCTACTTTACATGCATTTTATAATGGGACCGAAACGACCTAACCGAAAAGGATTGGGACCGAATCGTTCATAGCATATAATCTCTTCCGGGCAGAAGGTAACAATGTTACTCCAGTGCCAAAACAAGTAGGTCATACCCAAATCATTACACACTCATAACAAGGACCTTAGACAATTGTGTATTGATCTTGCAGGTCGCATATCAAATATTTAGGAGTAAATATTTGAAAGTCAATGCATTTATTAACCCTTTGCCAAATTTTGATTCTTTTGAAAGAGTAGACACATATCAGACGACTCTTGTAAGAGTAGTCTAAGCAGGATCTGCTCTGTTTGATTATAGAACTATATAGATCTGATTCTACACTTCCTGGCATGACCAAAAATTCCCGAAGCTTTCTGTGCGCATGTGCTATTAAAATTTAATAGTGTTTATTTTCATTACTTTTGGCGAGCCGTGGCTGTAATTTTCTGTTCATACCTCCGTGAAAACTTTTTGGGCCACGCCTTGCCGGGACTACTTTGTATTCGTCCGCAGTTGTATGAATCAGTATTAAATGTCGCGGTTTCATACAGTGTGACCAAGTTGGGTTTTCTTCATACCTCCATGAAACCAAAAGTTTCTATATAGTCCTTAAATGAAATATCATTTATTTGATATTCATTATGTCTTCCATGAATATTCACGAGGATAAGGGTTAATAAGTAAAAATCTATGCTACATGCCCATATATTAGGCGTAGAGTATTGTAAATGTCTAATGTTGTTATCAAGAAAATGTGAATGATATCAGAAAACAACTAAATGAAGCGATTTTTCTTCAAAACAGTGTTGACCGTTGACAGTAATTTTAGCATCGCATGGTCGACACTGCATCCAAAGAATATTCTGCCATAATATCTAAATGTGCCTTATATATAATAAATGAATAAATTGGTATTGCATTGCCAGAGAATTATACGAAACACATGGGCAAAAGGAAATCATTTACAAACTCTTTTGGTTAGTAGTATATTACTAAATACACGTATATTTATATTACTGAATATTCATATCTAGCATAGTTTCTTCTAGCATTTCAAAACCAACATTATAAAATGTTAATTCATACTAGTAGTGTTATCCATACATGAAATAGGCAAATTCTATCAGAGTAAGTAAATAATGCATGAAAAAAACACAGTACTGTGGCAAAGCGAAATAACTGTATCAGAAAAGTCGTTCCAATTAACGCGAGTGGTTTCCCTTGCCTACCGTTGAACAACAACTGTCTCGCACGACAGGCTAGCCTCTTGTGCCATGTATATTACAGTTTAACCATTTTCTCCCCTTTGCAAACAGCGTAGACCCTGATCAGACGGCTCGTTAAGGACCGCCTGATCATAATCTGCTCTGTTTGCTTATGAAGTAATATTGATTACGATTCTACAGTTTCTGGCTTGGTCAAAAATGCACGTGCTCATGTGCAATTAAATATTTAATGCAAATAAATCATATCTATGATATTTCATAAAGTAGAGGGTTTATGCATGCTGTCGCTTAATTAACCCTTTCCCTGTTCTGTACTTAGGCCAAATTTCAATACCTACTGAATATTCATTAACAAAATAGATTTAAAGAAATGTGGAAGGTGGAACATTGTAGACATTTTAGAAAGCAAGGAAACTGATTTATCAAATTCTATAAGAAAACAGAGCAGACCCTGATTAGACGGCTCCTCTAGGAGCCGTCTGATCTGGGTCTGCTCTGTTTGCAAATGCGTGAAAAACACGTTTATATGAGGGAAAGGGCTAACCCTTTACCTAATACAGGTACTATGTAACACCTTTGCAGACAGGGTAGACTCAGGAGTCACCTGATCAATGTCTGCTGTGTTAACCCTTTCATTCATATTTTACGTGTTTTCACGCATCTGCAAACAGAGTAGACCCAGATCAGAAGGCTCCTATAGGAGCCTTCTGATCAGGGTCTGCTCTGTTTGCTAAAGGAATTTGATAGATCTTTAATTTATAAAATGGCTATAATGACCCACCTTCCATATTTCATTATAACTGTTTCGTCCCTAACTATTCAGTAGGTATTAAAACTTGGAATAAACATAGAACAGGGAAAGGGTGAAGGGATTTGTAGATCTGATTCTTCAATTTGTATCATGACCACAAAACTCATGCGTTCATTATAAAAGTTTAGTAAGTAAAGAAATGCATGATGAACAGTCATCAAGTAAAGGCTTTATACTACCGACTATAAATCCTTGCATGCATATTTATCAGTGTACTGGCAAAAACTGATTGGGAGTTTTCTTTTATATTAAGGCCGTTACACTGTCAAATCTAATGCATATTGAAACAGCTTGGATTCTGTCGTGTAAATCGATGTCTTGTCAGGGTCCAATTTGCAAGCTTTACTTACTTCCAATCAGTTGAATGTTTTGAGAAACTACTGAACAAGTATCAAACGGCTTGGGTCCTGATAAGACAGAGTTACTCGGCAAATGCCAGCCATAATGCTCTCAGTACGATAAAGTTATTGCTACTATGTTTGCGTATTATTATATACAACTAAAATTGTTATATACAATTAAAATATCATTCACTCATAAACGATATTTCCGAGGGAAAATGAATCGATGCTGGCCAAAAACAATAGTCAGTATTATAAGAGAATTGTACCAGTAAATAGGATATACAGTTGAACTACGATATCTCGAACTCGGATAAGTCGAACTACGAAATAATTCGACTTTAAAGTTCGGTCCTTCCAAAATTAACAATACAGAAAAGTTCTAAGCGCACGTTGCAGCTTAATGCATGTCAAAAGTAATGTTTAAAGCTCCTGGAGCATTACCTTAGACCTGCATCTATCTGTGAACTTGAGATATTTGTCAGATTACAGTAATACCTCTCTATAACGGCCACTATATTACATCAGGTTTTTGTGTTAAAGGCAGATGACTGCTTAAAGCAAGGTGAAAGTAAAACAGAACTTTCTCCTTGCTTTAAGCAGCCACCTGTCCTAAGGACCAACTAATTAACACAATTCAGTGGTCGTTATAGAGAGGCTGTACTGTAAAAATCAGATGACACGAACCACTGTCGTCTCGAATTAGTTTGTATGGCCCCTTGAAGTTCGAGATATCGAAGTTTAACTGTAGGTGCAAACCAGGTTTAAACCATAACTGTTGTCCGCCGTGGAAACTTGGAGTGTACAACAGTAAACATATTCTCGTCTAGGTCCGTGAAGTTTGCACGACATTAGACTTTTAGACCTTCGACAGGAGTTGTCTAAATGTCTAATTTAGACATTAGACAATACAGCTTTTTTCCATAATGTTCAACAAATATCCATTTCGACGTAAGACAATATAGCTTTTTCCATAACGTCGAAAAAGTGTCTAATTTAGACGTTAGACAATTTGTCCGAACGCAGAACATGTCTAAATATTGTCCAATTTAGACATTAGACACTTCTATCAAGTCGGAAAAAAGTGTCTAACAAGTGTCTAATTTAGACGTTAGACAATTTGCCGGGCCGGAAAAAATGTCTAAATATTGTCCAATTTTAGACATTAGACATTTCTATCAATTCGGAAAAAGTGTCTAAAAAGTGTCTAATTTCGACGTTGGACAATTTGCCTAACCGGGGAAATTGTCTTGATACTGTCCAATTTAGACATGAGACAGATCTATCAAGTCGGAAAGAATTTGTCTAATAAGTGTCTAATTTAGACGTTAGACAATTTGCCGGACCGGGAAAAATGTCTAAATATTGTCCAATTTAGACATTAGACAGTTCTATCAAATCGGACAAAATGTCTAACAAGTGTCTATTTAGACGTTAGACAATTTACCGGACAGGCAAAATTGTCTAAATATTGTCCAATTTTAGACATTAGACATTTCTATCAATTCGGAAAAAGTGTCTAAAAAGTGTCTAATTTCGACGTTGGACAATTTGCCCAACCGGTGAAATTGTCTAAATATTGTCCAATTTAGACATTAGACAGATCTATCAAGTCGGAAAAAGATTGTCTAACAAGTGTCTAATTTAGACATTAGACAATTTGCCGGACCGGGAAAAATGTCTAAATATTGTCCAATTTAGACATTAGACAGTTCTATCAAGTCGGACAAAATGTCTAACAAGTGTCTCATTTAGACGTTAGACAATTTACCGGACAGGCAAAAATGTCTAAATATTGTCCAATTTAGACATGACATTTCTATCAATTCGGAAAAAGTGTCTAATTTCGACGTTGGACAATATGCCCAACCGGTGAAATTGTCTAAATATTGTCCAATTTAGACATTAGACAGATCTATCAAGTCGGAAAAAGATTGTCTAACAAGTGTCTAATTTAGACATTAGACAATTTGCCGGACCGGGAAAAATGTCTAAATATTGTCCAATTTAGACATTAGACAGTTCTATCAAGTCGGACAAAATGTCGAACAAGTGTCTAATTTAGACATTACCGGACAGGCAAAAATGTCTAACTATTGTCCAATTTAGACATAAGACATTTCTATCAATTCGGAAAAAGTGTCTAAAAAGTGTCTAATTTCGACGTTGGACAATATGCCCAACAAGTGAAATTGTCTAAATATTTCCAATTTAGACATTAGACAGATCTATCAAGTCGAAAAAAGATTGTCTAACAAGTGTCTAATTTAGACATTAGACATTTTGCCGGACCGGGAAAAATGTCTAAATATTGTCCAATTTAGACATTAGACAGTTCTATCAAGTCGGACAAAGTGTCGAACAAGTGTCTAATTTAGACATTACCGGACAGGCAAAAATGTCTAACTATTGTCCAATTTAGACATAAGACATTTCTATCAATTCGGAAAAAGTGTCTAAAAAGTGTCTAATGTCGACGTTGGACAATATGCCCAACCGGTGAAATTGTCTAAATATTGTCCAATTTAGACATTAGACAGATCTATCAAGTCGGAAAAAGATTGTCTAAATATTGACCAATTTAGACATAAGACAGTTCTATCAAGTCGGAAAAAGTGTCTCACAAGTGTCTAATTTAGACATTAGACGAATTGCCGGACCGGAAAAATGTCTAAATATTGTCCAATTTTAGACATTAGACATTTCTATCAATTCGCAAAAAGTGTCTAAAAGTGTCTTATTTCGACGTTGGACAATTTGCCCAAACGGGGAAATTGTCTTGATACTGTCCAATTTAGACATTAGACAGATCTATCAAGTCGCAAAATATTTGTCTAACAAGTGTCTAATTAAGACATTAGACAATTTGCCGGACCGGGAAAAATGTCTAAATATTGTCCAATTTAGACATTAGACAGTTCTATCAAGTGGAACAAAATGTCTAACAAGTGTCTAATTTAGACGTTAGACAATTTACCGGACAGGCAAAAATGTCTAAATACTGTCCAATTTAGACATAAGACATTTCTATCATTCGGAAAAAGTGTCTAAAAAGTGTCTAATTTCGACGTTGGCAATTAGCCCGACCGAGGAAAATGTCTAAATAATGTCCAATATAGACATTAGACACTTCTATCAAGTTGGAAAAAAGTGTGTAACAAGTGTCTAATTTAGACAGAAGACAATTTGTCGGACAGGGAAAAATGTCTAAATATTGTCCAATTTAGACATTAGATATTTCTCTCAAGTCGAACAAATGTCTAACAGGTGTCTTATTTAGACATTAGACAATTTTCCGGACAGGGAAAAATGTCTAAATATTGTCCAATTTAGACATAAGACATTTCTACCAAGTCGAAAAATTGGTTAAAAAGTGTCTGATTTCGACGTTGGACAATTTGCCTGACCGGGGAAATTGTCTAAATATTGTCCAATTTAGACATTAGACATTTCTCTCAAGTCGGAAAAAGTGTCTTACAAGTGTCTAATTTATACATTAGACAATTTGTCGGACAGGGAAAAATGTCTAAATATTGTCCAATTTAGACATTAGATATTTCTATCAAGTGGAACATATGTCTAATAGGTGTCTTATTTAGACATTAGGCAATTTTCCGGACATGGAAAAATGTCTAAATATTGTCCAATTTAGACATAAGACATTTCTACTAAGTCGAAAAAATTGTTTAAAAAGTGTCTAATTTCGACGTTGGACAATTTGCCTGACCGGGGAAATTGTCTAAATTATTGTCCAATTTAAACATTAGACAGTTCTCTAAAGTCGGAAAAAAGTGTCTTACAAGTGTCTAATTTAGACATTAGACAATTTGTCAGGCAGGGAAAAATGTCTAAATATTGTCCAATTTAGACATTAGACATTTCTATCAATTCGGAAAAGGTGTCTAAAAAGTGTCTAATTTCGACGTTGGACAAAAATGCCCGACCGGGGTAAATGTCTAAATAATGTCTAATTTAGACATTAGACATTTCTATCAATTCGGAAAAAGTGTCTAAAAAGTGTCTAATTTCGACGTTGGACAATTTGCCCACGAAAAACCGCCGAATTAGCAGGGTCATGGCACCGGACTTCCCCGGCCAGCGCCGCTGGTAGATCCCCGTTGAAGTACGGGAGCGGATTGTTCCGGCACATGCGGCTTCGTCCCGTGGTAGATCCCAGTGTCCGTGGCCTTGCATATTGTCTAACGTCTAAATTAGACACTTTTAAGACACTTTTCCGACTTGAGAGAAATGTCTAATGTCTAATTAGACAATATTTAGACATTTTTGCCGTTCCGGAAAATTGTCCAACGTCGAAATTAGACACTTTTTAGACACTTTTTCCGACTTGAGAAAAAATGTCTAATGTCTAATTAGACAATATTTAGACATTTTTCCCGTTTCGGAAAACTGTCCAATGTCGAAATTAGACACTTTTTAGACACTTTTTAGACACCTTTCCCGACTTGATAGAAATGTCTAATGTCTAAATTGGACAATATTTAGACATTTCCTCCGTGATTTCACAGCAGTAGGCTGCCCCGGCCTTCGCGGCCCTGTCCCGTGGAAATCCCCGTTGAAGCACGGGATGCGACTGCCCCGGAGTGCATGACTTCGTCCTCGTGGTAGATCCCCGTGTTTGCACGGGAACTGGCTCCTGCGAGCTGCGCTGCTCGGTCCAGTGTAAGATTACCGTATTTGTGTGACAGCAGGCTTCCCCTGCCAGCTCTTGTTCGATTCATTGGAAGGTCCCGTTGCAGCACGGGAGCCGACAGCCCTAGCGCTCGCGTCTCCGTCCCCATGGGAGATTCCCGTATTCGAACGGGACCTGGCTGTCGCAGAATGTGCGGTTCGGTCCCATGAAAAATCGCCGAGTTAGCAGGGTCATGGCACCGGACTTCCCCGGCCAGCGCCGCTGGAAGATACCCGTTGAAGTACGGGAGCGAACTGTTCCGGCACATGCGGCTTCGTCCCGTGGTAGATCCCATTGTCCGCGGCCTTGCATATTGTCTAACGTCTAAATTAGACACTTTTTAGACACTTTTTCCGACTTGAGAGAAATGTCTAATGTCTAATTAGACAATATTTAGACATTTTTCCCGGTCCGGCAAATTGTCTAAAGTCTAAATTAGACACTTTTCCCGACTTGATAGAAATGTCTTATGTCTAAATTGGACACTATTTAGACATTTCCCCCGTGATCTGACAGCAGCAGGCTGCCCCGGCCTACGCGACTCTGTCCCGTGGAAATCACCGTTGAAACAGGGGATGCGACTGCCCCGGAGCGCATGGCTCCGTCATGGTGGTAGATCCCCGTGTTTGCACGAGAACTGGCTCCTGCGAGCTGCGCTGCTCGGTCCCGTGTAAGATTTCCGTATTAGCGTGACAGCTGGCTTCCCCTGCCAGCTATAGCCCTAGCGCTCGCGACTCCGTCCCAATGGGAGATTCCCGTATTCGAACGGGACCCTGCTGCCGCAGAATGTGCGGCTCGGTCCCATGAAAAATCGCCGAGTTAGCAGGGTCATGGCACCGGACTTCCCCGGCCAGCGCCGCTGGAAGATCCCCGTTGAAGTACGGGAGCGGACTGTTTCGGCACATGCGGCTTCGTCCCGTGGTAGATCCCATTGTCCGCGGCCTTTCATGTTGTCCAACGTCTAAATTAGACACGTTTTAGACACTTTTTTCCGACTTGAGAGAAATGTCTAATGTCTAATTAGACAATATTTAGACATTTTTCCCGTTTCGGAAAACTGTCCAATGTCGAAATTAGACACTTTTTAGACACCTTTCCCGACTTGATAGAAATGTCTAATATCTAAATTGGACAATATTTAGACATTTCCCCCGTGATCACACAGCAGCAGGCTGTCCCGGCGTACGCGGCCCTGTCCCGTGAAAATCCCCGTTGAAGAACGGGATGCGACTGCCCCGGAGCGCATGGCTCCGTCCTCGTGGTAGATCCCCGTGTTTGCACGGGAACTGGCTCCTGCGAGCTGCGCTGCTCGCACCAGTGTAAGATTACCGTATTAGCGTGACAGCATGCTTCCCATGCCAGCTGTAGCTTGACTCAGGTGAAGGTCCCGTTGCAGCACGGGAGCCGACAGCCCTAGCGCTCGCGGCTCCGTCCCCTTGGGAGATTCCAGGTATTCGTACGGGACCCGGCTGCCGCAGACTGTGCGGCTCGGTCCGATAAGAGATCAGCGAGTTAGCAGGGCCGTGGCATCGGACTTCCCCGGCCAGCGCCGCTGGAAGATCCCCGATGAAGTACGGGAGCGGACTATTCCGGCCCATGCGACTTCTTCCCGTGGTAGATCCCAGTGTCCGCGGCCTTACAGATTTTCTAACGTCTAAATTAGACACTTTGTAGACAATTTTCCCGACTTGAGAAAAATGTCTAATGTCTAATTAGACAATATTTAGAAATTTTTGCCGTTCCGGAAAATTGTTCAACGTCGAAATTAGACACTTTTTAGACACTTTTTCCAACTTGAAAAAAATGTACAACTTGACAATATTTAGACATTTTCCGGGTCCGGCAAATTGTCTAACGTCTAAATTAGACACTTGTTAGACAATTTTTCCGACTTGAGAGATATGTCTAATGTCTAATTAGACAATATTTAGACATTTTTCCCGTTCCGGAAAATTGTCCAATGTCGAAATTAGACACTTTTTAGACACTTTTCCCGACTTGATAGAAATGTCTAATGTCTAAATTAGACAATATTTAGACATTTCCCCCGTGTTCTCACAGCAGTAGGTTGCCCCAGCGTACGCGGCCCTGTCCCGTGGAAATCCTCGTTGAAGCACGGGATGCGACTGCCCCGGAGCGCATGGCACCGGTCCCGTGTAAGATTACCGTATTTACGTGACAGCGGGCTTCCCCTGCTAGCTACAGCTCGGTTCAGTGGAAGGTCCCGTTGCAGCACGGGAGCCGACAGCCTGACGCTCGCGGCTCCGTTCCAATGGGAGATTCCCGTATTCGAACGGGACCCGACTGCCGCTGAATGTGCGGCTCGGTCCCATGAAAGATCGCCGAGTAAGCAGGGTCATGGCACCGGACTTCCCCGGCCAGCGCCGCTGGAAAATCCCAGTTGAAGTACGGAAGCGGACTGTTTCGGCACATGCGGCTTCGTCCCGTGGTATATCCCAGTGTCGGCGGCCTTACAGGTTGTCTAACGTCTAAATTAGACACTTTTTAGACACTTTTTCCGACTTGAGAAAAGTGTCTAATGTCTAATTAGACAATATTTAGACATTTTTCCCGGTCCGGCAAATTGTCTAACGTCGAAATTAAACACTTTTTAGACACTTTTTCCGACTTGAGAAAAAATGTCTAATGTCTAATTAGACAATATTTGGACATTTTTCCCGTTCCGGAAAACTGTCCAATGTCGAAATTAGACACTTTTAGACACTTTTTAGACACTTTTCCCGACTTGATAGAAATGTCTAATGTCTAAATTGGACAATATTTAGACATTTCCCCCAGTGTTCTCACAGCAGCAGGCTGCCCCGGCCTACGCGACTCTGACCCGTGGAAATCCCCGTTGAAGAACGGGATGCGACTGCCCCGGAGCGCATGGCTCCGTCCTCGTGGTAGATCCCCGTGTTTGCACGAGAACTGGCTCCTGCGAGCTGCGCTGCTCTGTCCCGTGTAAGATTACCGTATTAGCGTGACAGCGGGCTTCCCCTGCCAGCTATAGATCGGTTCAGTGGAAGGTCCCGTTGCAGCACGGGAGCCGACAGCCCTGGCGCTCGCGACTCCGTCCCCATGGGAGATTCCCGTATTCGAACGGGACCCGGCTGCCGCAGACTGTAAGGCTCGGTCCCATGGAAGATCGCCGAGTTAGCAGGGCCATGGCATCGGACTTCCCCGGTCAGCGCCGGTGGAAGATCCCCGTTGAAGTACGGGAGTCGACTGCTTCGGCCCATGCGGCTTCGTCCCATGGTAGATCCCAGTGTTCGCGGCCTTGCATATTGTCTAACGTCTACATTAGACACGTTTTAGACAATTTTTCAAACTTGAGAGAAATGTCTAATGTCTAGTTAGACAATATTTAAACATTTTTCCCCGTCCGACAAATTGTCCAACGTCTAAATTAGACACTTTTTAGACATTTTTTCCGACTTGAGAGATATGTCTAATGTCTAATTAGACAATATTTAGACATTTTTCCCGTTCCGGAAAATTGTCCAATGTCGAAATTAGACACTTTTTGGACACTTTTTTCGACTTTATTGAAATGTTTAATGTCTAAATTGGACATTATTTAGACATTTTTCCAGTTTAGGCAACTTGTCTAACCTCTAAATTAGACACTTTTTAGACACATTTTCCGACTTGATAGAAATGTCTAATGTCTAATTTAGACATTACTTAGACATTTATCCCGTTCCGGAAAACTGTCCAACGTCGAAATTAGACACTTTTTAGACTTTTAGACTTTTCCGATTTGAGAAAAAATGTCTAATGTCTAATTAGACAATATTTAGACATTTTTTACGTTCCGGCAAATTGTCTAACGTCTAAATTAGACACTTGTTAGACAATTTTTCCGACTTGATAGAAATGTCTAATGTCTAATTAGACAATATTTAGACATTTTTACCGTTCCCGAAAATTGTCCAACGTCGAAATTAGACACTTTTTAGACAATTTTTCCGACTTGAGAAAATATGTCTAATGTCTAATTAGACAATATTTAGACATTTTTCCCGTTCCAACAAATTGTCTAACGTCTAAATTAGACACTTGTTAGACATTTTTTCCGACTTGAGAAAATATGTCTAATGTCTAATTAGACAATATTTAGACATTTTTCCCGTTCCAACAAATTGTCTAACGTCTAAATTAGACACTTGTTAGACATTTTTTCCGTCTTGATAGAAATGTCTAATGTCTAATTAGACAATATTTAGACAGTTTTGCCGTTCCGAAAAATTGTCCAACGTCGAAATTAGACACTTTTTAGACACTTTTTCCGACTTGAGAAAAATGTCTGATGTCTAATTAGACAATATTTGGACATTTTTCCCGTTCCGAAAAACTGTCCAACGTCTAAATTAGACACTTTTTGGACACTTATTTCGACTTGATAGACATGTCTAATGTCTAATTTAGACATTATTTAGACATTTTTGTCGTTCTGTCAAATTGTCTAACGTCTATATAAGACACTTGTTAGACACTATTTTCTGACTTGAGAGAACTGTCTAATGTCTAAATTGGACAATATTTAGACTTTTTACCCGTTCGGACAAGTTGCCCAACGTCTAAATTAGACACTTGTAAGACATTTTTTCCGAATTGATAGGACTGTCTAATGTCTAAATTGGACAATATTTAGACATTTTTCCCGGTTTGGGAAATTGTCTAACGTCTAAATTCGACACGTTTTAAACATTTTTTCCGACTTGATAGATATGTCTTATGTCTAAATTGGACAATATTTAGACATTTTTCCCGGTCCGGCAAATTGTCTTATGTCTTAATTAGACACTTGTACGACATGCTTTTCCGAATTGATAGAAGTGTCTAATGTCTAAATTGGACAATATTTAGACAATTTCCCCTGTCGGGCAAATTGTCCAACGTCGAAATTAGACACTTGTTAGACATTTTTTCGAACTTGATAGAAATGTTTAATGTCTAAATTGGACAATATTTAGACATTTTTCTCGGTCCTGCAAATTGTCTAACGTCTAAATTAGACACTTGTTAGACACTTTTTTCCAACTTGATAGAAGTGTCTAATGTCTAAAATTGGACAAAATTTAGACAATTTCCCCCGTCTGGCAAATTGTCCAACGTCTAAATTAGACACTTTTTCGACGTTATGGAAAAAAGCTGTATTGTCTAACGTCGAAATTGGACATTTGTTGAACATTATGGAAAAAGCTGTATTGTCTAATGTCTAAAATTGGACATTTAGACACTTTCTGTCGAAGGTCTAAAAGTCTAATGTCGTGCAATCTTCACGGACCTTTGTCGTCTGTATTATTAGTCGTCAGCTATAAATTCCATCGTAATTTTATTTTTCTTACGTTTTATTTAAATGCATAACCACAGCATTATCGAGTGTGGATCCTAACTCGAAGTTCCATATGACCCACGCTTGTTGTAAATGGGATGACGAATTTAACCCTCTACTCCATAAATATTCATGTAAGAAATAATATCTTCATGAATTCTTATTAGATTAACTGTTTTAATAGCACCTGAACAGAGGACCTTTTTACCATGACAGAAACTGTAGAATCATATATATAATTTTATTATATCATCAGCAGACAGGGCATATCCAGATCAATAGCTTCTAGAGGAGCTGTTTTGTCAGGGTCTACCCTATTTGCTACTATGCCAATCTAATCTAAAATTGTGAAAACGGTACATCATTGAATTATTCAGTTTTACTCTCAGTTTATGAGAGGAGGAATGAGTGTCCGGATACTAAGGTTATTAGCGTAGTATACAGACAAATTTCGATATTTCGAACTTCAAATGATCATACAAATAACTACGAGATAAGTGGAGAAACTGTTATTCTTTCCCACTTAGTGTAACAGAGATTCGAGTCATCCGATTTCTAATCTGAACAATTTCTTGCAGGTCTGAATTAATGCTGAAAACTCCCGTAGTCCTAAGCTTTCTGCATTAATTTAGACCTGCATTAAGCTGTCGCTCGTGTTTTGAGATTATTACGCGTAGTGACTACATTTTAGAACAATTTTAGGAAGGTTCGAACTTTTAGTTCGAGTTATCCGAGTTCGACATATCGAAGTTAAACTGTATTGTGTTACCCTTCCTTTACTGAATATTCAAATATTAGTCCATCAACTATGAATATCAATGGACTGAATCATTCTAAAAGTGGACCAATTGTAACCACTGAATTATTATGGCAAATAGTACACAACCTATATGAGACGGTTCCTCTTGGAGCTGTCTCATATGGGTCTACACTATTTGTAAATGCTTATAGCATGCGAAGGGTTAACTTTAGCAAGAGATTTTGATTTACAACTTGTAATTGATGTATATATTTGTATCAAAATATTGAAGAAATATAAGAAAACCAGTCCACGATTAATATCAGTGTATTCATATTACAATATGTACGAGCGAAGACATTCATTGTCATCCTAAACTGCAGAGGTTAAGATAAAACAAAGTAGACCCTGGTCAGACAACTCTTACAGGACACTGCGACTCTTGAACCTATTTTTACATACAATACATTGAATCCTTTACTTCACAGATACGCCTCTGCAAACAGAGTACATCCACAGGAGCCGTCTGATCAGAGTCTGTTCTGCTTGCCTAATGAATTCTACACACAGTAAAACCTCTCTATAACGGCCACTAAATTACATAAAATGTGTTGTGTTAAAAGGCATGTGGCTGCTTAAAGCAAGGTGAAAGTAAAACAGAACGCTGTCCTAAATACCAACTAATTAACGCAATAACTTGACCGTTATAGAGAGGTTTTACTGCATTTGACAAAGAAACCCCTTCTCTTGTTCGTAATGTTATTATAAAAGTTCAGTTAATTGACATTCATACACTCACCAGCTCTTATATGAATATTCATGACGTACAAGGTTAAATTTTATTTAATATGCATAAATATTCAAACAACTTTTCTCCAGCTCGTACAGGAGAACACATTTAGGATATCTTCCATTTTAATAACTATTTACTGCCCTATTCACATTAAATGACGGCATTGCGTTTGATCTGGACCACTCGTGCGCGTTGCTTTTCAGAAGATGACAGCCGAGAGTTTCCGCTTCATTTACTTCCGGTGCATCCTTACGGAGACCTGCTCCTCGTATAGACTTAAATCAAATCCACTCACGACAGCTTCACAATGACACAGCCATAAACATTAATTAAACGTTCCTCAGTCCTCAACCATGATGGGCAATTATTGAAATCGTACCTTTTGAGTTAATCCTTAACTAGTTGAATCATTAAAACTGTCTCCTCCCTCTCTGAATATGAATTAAACAAAAAGTGTATCAAAATTTAACGCTGAAGAAATTTATTTATATGACAAACAGTGCAGGCCCTATCAACGGGCTCTCCTAGGAGCCCTTTGATCTGGGTCTACACTGTTTGCAAATGTCTCATATGATCGGTTCTCGCACTTAAAGGGTTAAATTAAAGTTGTCAAAAATATAGTATCTTTTGTTAAGGTCTTTGTTCGAGAAAGACATTTTCTCGCCCTTGTTGTCTGTCGTGAACAAAACCCATATCATAAAATGCTATTTGGACGGTAGTAACTTTTCTCGGCGTGACCGAAAAGCACTTTTTGATGCGACGTGGTCTTCCAAGCAAAAAGACGAAAACTATTTGAAACAAATAAACGTCCCATTATGACTCGTACGTGCCTTTATCGTGCTAAACATGACATGATTGTAATGGTTGCAAACCGTTTGGTTCTGGAAGAGACGTCTCACCAGGATCCAAGCTGAGTGCCACTGGGGCAGCAGTTTCCCAAACTATTATGCAAGCTGAAAAATAACTTTCAAAATTAGTGCAATGAAAATTTTGGCTGACATCGTTTTGGATACGATTTGAACGGTTAAACTGGGAAAGGGTTTCTGCGGAAACTTCAGGAATGTGGAGAAGGAGAGCTGTTTTTGCTGACTTGTTGAACATTTGTCAGGTCAACAGTGTGAATGTTACATTATCACTGATAATATTTAACTTTTATCCTGATAAACATTCATGTCAGAAATAATGACATTATAAATATGTATTAGTGTCACTGGATGCTTGTACAGCCTTGCTGTGCGTGCTGGCTTTTATGGCGATGCGATAGAGTACATGTAATTGACTAGAAATCTCTTGTTTTTGGATTCGACCCCCACACCCGACAGGTACATTTCTCTCAGAGAAATCCCGGTTACATTTAGACCAAGCCGGGGATGGGGGGGGGGGTATGCTCGGTAGTCATTGCAAATTGTTCTCCGTACACATTAAAACTCTGGTTGAATTTCAACTTGATGGGGGGAGTATATCACGGGGTGTAGTTTACCGGTATCAACACTTGTACAGTCTTGCTTGCAATCCGGCTTTTATGGCGATGCAGTAGAGTGCTGACTGTGAATGTCAAGGTTTATGGATCGATCCCCATAGGTACATTTTCTCTCAGAGTTGATTTTCGTAAAGGTATTTGAACACATGACTGTTTCGTCTTAGCAGAAAGCATAGAATCAGAAATACAATGTATGATATATAAAATAGACAGGAGTCTACAGTTGTCCTCCATGGTCGAACTTATTGTGTCCATGTGCTATTATAACAATTAATCTAATTAATATTGATGATGTCATTATTTCTTACGTGCATATTCATGGAGTAAAGGTTACTGGGCGACTCCTCTAGCTGCATGCAAACTGTATGCAAAGAGTACTAACGGCTTCGTCTGTAGTGTGCTTCAGCTTAATTCATTTCATCCAGATGAACCAGCTGATCTGGATCTACTCTGTTTGCAAAGGCGTGATCATATATCAAGTAAACGGTTAAATATGAATACTACTAACAAACATGTGATATTCAGTTCTCTGTATGACATGATTGGTGGACATGCTGATAAAGTTAGTACCAGAAATAGATAGTCACATGTTTGCCTTCTTCCAAATTTGATATATAAACTGGTCAATACTGGAGAATAAAAGAGTTTGTTATAAGACAGGAATATCATGCAGTTACAACCATTGTTGTACCGACTAAATCCACAAATGCCACGGTTATGTGAAAACTTCTGTCATTGATAAATATAGATGTGCCCTCGATAGCGGTCACAGTACGGGCATTTATGACATTACTAGTGCAAACCCCTTTATTTCATATGGATACGCCTTTTAACGTATTTACAAACAGATCACACAAAGAGCACCACAGACAACAAATGGAATAATATAGATCTGATTCTACAGTTTCTGTCAGGGCTAAAGCTTCCGGTGTCCATATGTCATTATAAAATTTCTTATTTTTGATGGCATTAATTCTTACATGAATGTTCGTGGTTTAGAGGGTTATAACGAAACGATCACGCATAAATTAGAACGCACTGAATCAGTACATGTAATAGTTAATATCATTTTCAATATTATTTTTTTCAAAATGAGTATTTGTATAATAGCATGGCCCACCTTCATCAATGAAACCATATATTTGAATTACGTGATTTTTATATAGTTTAGGTGCTATTACACCTTTTTTTTGACACGCGAGTAAAGCATATGCGTCTAGTGTTTGTTATACAGCAATGTCTCACTAATAAAATCACACAAAAGTAGCATAGGTTTGGAATTTTAAAGCATGTGGTAGCTTAATGCAGGGCAGAAGTTATGCAGAAAGCTGTGCATTACTTTCGCCCTGCATTAAGCTACCACCTGCGTTTACAGACTCCTATGTTAATAAAGTATGTGTTCGCATTAGCGAGACTGTACTGTATCCATGAATAGTCCTTTGAAAAGGTTATAAAACATTACGACTTAAGATTCTTTTTTATTAAATTCTAATTCAACATACGTTTCAGTCCTTAGCAACATTTTCTGTAGCGATCACAAACCTTACCACTGGGACGGGTTTATAAAGTTGGAAATCTAATACCAGAATACGATCTCTTATTATACCCTTGGTCTAAAACAGTTTTAATAAACTCAAGAGTAAATAGAATTTGGAAGCGATCCAAATGATGGGTTATGGAGACCCCCAGCCATTTTCTCAGTAGGGTAAGTTGTTTGCCGGGCCCATCTTTCCTGTGCCGACGACGGTAACAAACCGCCCACAATGATACCGGATCTACCTAATTCAAATAAAACACTTCATCGCACAATAACGCACACCGGGGAAGCATAGAACACTTAAATGTGACAAAATTAACACCTGTCGCACAGGGGCCGAGTCGGTGTCTAAATATTCACCGTCTCCGACCCAGGCACAATCCCGGCCCTTTTGTCTGTGTGTAATTTCTCCAATTACCCTGTAATTGCCTCCCTTGAAAGATCTTATTAGTGTATTGTATGGCGGGACTACATTCGAATTATCATAAATATTGTTCCAGAGGCACAATAAAACAGGAATAAATTTGTCGTAGATTCGATTTCAGAAAATTGTTCCTTAAAGACATATGTCAGGCTTGTAATTTTGGAAATTTGCTTTTGATAAATAGGGGGAAATGTGTTTTTAATTGAAGTATGGGTTAGATAATGCTTTCTGTCATTGCAACTGTAAGGTTATTTTCAGGGAGTAAACTGAATGCAAGCGTTGGCAACTGTCTAGTATGATTCTATATAATTAATGGTGAAGTTGTTGAATAAGGCTTTGTTGAGTGAGTTTCAGGTTTGAAAAAATAAACCTAAATTGGCATTTCTAATCTTTGTCACCGAATTCTACAACAGAAAAAAATCAGAAAATTCATGCTGAAAATATGATAACCGTGGAAACCACGCATCCTCTGTAAATAATCTGAATTCTGCAGCACGAAACCAAGCTTTAAGCTTCGCAAAATGAGTACAACCAGGCTACAAACATAATCCAGCTAAACGGGGTAGACTCGCATGGGTGACAAACAGTGAAAGTCTGATCAAATGTCATATTTCAAACACAATGGCTGATGTGGTTCTAGACTATTTGCAAATCCTTGGTTGGGTTTCGTATAACAGGGCTCAAATAATAGAGTTAACTCTGTACTCTTTAAATCGCCTTTTAACGCCTTTGCAAATAGAGTAGACTCAGATCAGACAGCCCCCGGCTTATGGAATTACATAGATCTGATTATTTAGTTTCTGCCATAGCCCAAATTTCCTGTGTCAATGAGCCATGGTAGAAAAAGTGATATTCATGATGGCAATATTTCTTACATGAATATTCATGGTGTAAACGGTTAAATTATTCCATTGTTAATGTACGGTGGAACAACTCCGTAGAGGTCACATAGTAAATGAACAGGTACAGTAGAATATGTCTTAAGCGGCTATTCATTTATTGAACATAGGAGGCTTAAAAAGTTGGTGGTTACTAATACAAGGCAAAAGAAATGCAAAAAGTTCCTGTTGGAGCTTTCTGCTCTACTTTCAACCTGCATTAAGCTACCACCTGCCATGCTGACCCATATACTTAGACATATTGTTGATGGTTGATTAACCCGTTCCCATTTGTAAGCGCATTTTGACGCATCTGTAAACAGAGTAGACCCAGCTCAGACGGCTCCTATAGACGCCGTCTGATCATGGTCTGCTCTATTTGCTTATGGTGTATTATATATCTGATTCTACATTCTAAATTTCCTGTGTTCATATGCCATTATAAAAAATAATCTTATTAATATTCATGACGTCATTATTTCCTACATGAATATTTAACAGGGAAATGGTTAAGACAGGCTGTACTGTATGTCTGTCGGAAAAAATCTAATCTGGAGCATTGCTTAGTAACTTACTTCTGACCCAAGTAACCTTTTGAGAAACTATTGACCAAGATTCTCGGCATCTCACCCGGATGTAAGCAGTTTGCCAATGACAGGTCGCGATCGGCCGTAGAAGGGCTACAAGCGGACAGGTACTTAACCCATTCCCCCATATATAGGCTATTTTTAGACCCAGCCTCTTTGATTAAATCTACCGAAAAGGAGCATTTACTAGCGAAACGAAAAAGGTTGTGTATTAATGAAACCATTGTGATAAATAGAGCATTTGTTCCTATCGAACAAATGCTCTATTTATCACAATGGTTTGAAGAAGTGACTTTTACAGAGGAGTAGAAAGGCGTATTTATAGAGGATAGGTTTAATCCAAAACAAAAGTAATGCAGAAAAATTCGTTCTGCGTTATGTTACCATCTGCCTGAAAGACTGGAAGTTTGTATGGTTGGTGTACCAAAATGCACATGTGGCTAATAACACAGTGATAAACGAGTTTGTAATTTGAATCTGACATGGCCACTATCTTAAATGTCCGAAAAAGACATATTTGAAACCGTACATTTGCCTCTTAATTATGATGGTTTATAAATAATTACCATACGACCGGACACAAAATCGGAGAGTTGACCACAGCTGGACAACAGTCGCCTCATTTTAGACGTCTTATCGAAAATGCATCTTGGGTGTTTTGTCATGAAAATATGCAGTTTTTGCGACATCGAAGGGATATCCTCTTCTATAATGATGATGGGAGCATTTCGAGATAGCACGTCTCGTTCCAATCTCCCACAACTGACGGCATTATGATACCGGATGGATGATTTATGGCTGTAAGATAATATCATTTATGCATTATTAAAGAAAATAAATGAATGGCATTCGTTTGAAGCAAACAAGCGTTTTTTTCTAGATTCTGAACCTGCTATATTATCTACCTATCGGAAAATATCTTTCATTATTATCTATGTGACTGTGTGTTGTTCCTATGTATTTCGTGCTGTTATGTAAATGCTGTAATGTCATGTTCCTGCAGTACTTTGATTTTATGTAATGCTACTAGGTATGTGTTCTATGTAGCTCTCCATGAATGGAGGGCAATAAAGATCTATCTTCAGGCTGAAAATCTGATAGACATTTCGACCGAAGCAACCATGATTGAACAACAATCCTAGGCATGATTTTGGATTGGGTTTGGTTTATATCGGATTTTATGTCGCTTTAACCGTACTGTATTTCAATCATATCACGACGTCCAGCTAATTACAAATGGACGAATGCCCAAAGGGTTGTTCTGTACACGTAACAAATTGAATTGTTTCGAACACAGAAGTACATCCGGGTAGAACCACCGGCATTTTAGGCAGTTGGTTGCTTAATGCAGACTGGAAGTCATGAACATTGTTATAAGTTCATCTTTGTCTTTAAATGTGTGTCCAAAAGTACCCTACATGCATAATTGTGAGCAACTGGCTTCATTGCAAACCTTTTAAAAATGGTCAGCTTAAGACAATATCTAAAGTTGCATACGCCTTTTGATGACTTTACTAATAGAGTAGACTCAGATCAGATTACTCCTCTAGGAGTTTATGCTTCTGACATAATGCGGATTTGATTATACAGTTTTAGCAATGGTAAAACATTTCCTTTTTCATAATGCCATTATAAAAATTGAACTAATTATTATTCATAGTCAGTATTTCTTACATGAATATTCATTAGTCAAAAGGGCCAGACAACTGTTTGCGTTTCTAAATCTTCAGACATCCATGTGACTGCGTACGGCAATCACAGACCAGATTCTGGGCCTAAATGACCGATAGAGCCAATAAAACACCAAAAGTACTCCAAATTGCGTAAATGGGTATCGTGTCCAGTTGGAAAGACTTCTAAAAGGAGGAAAGTCCAGATGGCCGGACAATGAGTGGTCATCACTATTGCTATGAAACCAGTCTTGGCTTTTTGTTCCCCATCCGTGTTTCGCTCCTTTCTTTGACAAACATCTCATCACTTCATTACCCAATTTTGGGAATTGGATAGATTTACAAAAAGGACCCACAAATTGAAAATGTTGCTATAGCGACCGTGTCCCGTCTAACAACCTAAAAAGGTCCTTATTGTGTTTCATCCCCGAAATTGCATTGCGCAATACGACATAGTCGCAGCGAAATCTGAAGAGCTTTGCAATCATGGTTATTTGATAGGACAAAGCCATGGATCGGTGTACAATATTTAGGGCCTAATTGAACGCCCCGCTGACGCGGCCATGGTGTGCCTTTCTTCGCGCCGTCTTGCGGACGGAAGGACATAAATTAAAAGCTAATTGGGATTCTTAATTATCTGAAGAGCGCCTAAGGAAGCTAGTTACGTGTCGTGTCTAAACGATCATTGTGGCTGAGACCCTCCGATCACAATGTCATTTAATAAACTCAACCGCGTCTTAAAATTTCAATTAAGGCGAGTCAGACAGAAGTGGCAACAAGATACTCCGCCATATCATTTTACATTTTATTACAATTCGTTTGCTAAGCACGACTTTACAGCCAGTTGCAAACAGCTCGGTCCTGCTAAGACGGCGAGTACCTCAGAGTCGCATCAGGGTCCAGATTGTTTGGTACTCAGTCACTAGTTTCGAAACACTTGAACAAGTCCGTTGTAATCTATATTAAACTGCAAAAAAATATCTAAACCTTTTTCTCCATAAATACGCTTCTCTACACATTTGCAAACAGAACAGTCCCAGACCAGACAGCTCCTGTAGGAGCCGTCTGGTCAGGGTCTGCTCTGGTTGCTTATAATATAACAGATATTTTACAGTGTTTTTTGCAATGGCCAAAACCTCATGTGTCCATGTGCTATTATAATAATTAATCTTATATTTATGACGTCATTATATTTACATGAATATTCATGAGGTACAATAATCAGATAACATTATTTTGTTTCAGCAGTTTTATTGCGAATCAATAGAAAATAAGATGTTTCCTCATTCAGTTACCGTACTTAAGCATAGTTTCCTCCATACCATTTCAAAGACATAAACAGAATGTCAGTCAGTCTGGATTCTGATGGGATGTCGAGTTACTCCACGTCTTACCTAGATCCAAACGGTATCAACGTGTAAACATAGCTTCGTCTATAGCTTTAGTCAAAGTTCGTCCTCAAAATTATCATCGATATCATTTCTTAACCCATTACCTCATAGGCTATTTTTAGATCCAACCACTTTGCATAAATTTAACTAGAGAAAGGGAAACTTTTAGATTTTTTGTTTGAAACCATTGTGATAAATAGAGCAATGGATTCACAATGTGACTTTTACAGAGTCGTCAAAAGTCGTCAATATGAGGAATAGGTTAACCATTTATTGCATTGATACACATTTAAACACCTTTGCAAACAGAACGTACACAGATCTGATGGTCCCTGTATACGTATGATCAGGATCTGCTCTGTTTGCTTATGGCATCATATAAATCTATACAACACTTACTGCCATGACAAAAAGTATGCTTATAAACCCTTTGATTCATATAAACGCATTTTCACGCATTTGCAAATAGAGTAGACCAAGATCAGACGGCTCATGCAGGGGCGGTCTGATCAGGGTCTACTCTTGATGATGGAATGTAATACAGTGAACTCTCGTTACAACGGAGGTGTTTGTTTCCAGACATTTTGCTGGCATAACGAGGTTGCCGTTATAACGAGTTTAAACATGAAAAGAACCATTTGACCAGTTTTAAACTGGTACCAACAGGTGATCGCTTAATGCAGAACGTAAGAAGTGCAAAAAGCTCCCTTAGGGAGCTTTTTGCACTTCTTGTGTTCTGCATTAAGCAATCACATGTGCTACTGGCATTGCACCTATTTTTTAAGTGGTTGTATCAAAGAGTTAACGGTAATTTTGTTTCAATGCATATCGTCGGTAGAATGAGGGTGCCATTGTAACGAATGCCGGTATAATGAGGGTTCACTGTATATATGTTTCTAAAATTGCTACAATGTCCCACTTTACATATTTCATTACTTTGGCCATGAATATTCAAGAGGTATTGGAATTTGTAATACATATAGAGAAATTGTTAATATTCTGGATGTCACATGCGAATATACATGAGATAAATGTTTACAAAATTAGGCGAACAAATGCAAAGCGCCAGCCAGAATAGAATTCGTTGAGATGCTGAGTCTAACTAGTAAGGTCTAAACTGTATTTGAAAGATTAAGAACAACTTCACATGACGTACTTAACCCTTCTCTTGCTGAATTTTAAAATACATTTCTCCTTCTTTACCCATGCCCTGTTGTATAATTACATATATCTCCACTGTGTACAAGTATTTCGCTGTGCAATCACTGCTGTGGAGTGCACTGGTTGCACAATCAATTTGTAAATAGTGCAGACCCTGATGAGACAGCTCCTGCAGGAGCTGTCTCATCTGGGTCTTCACTATATACAGGTAGGTATATTGAAGCGAATAGCAAGCGAAGGGTTAAGTTCAGTTCAGTTGCAATTCAGTAGGGATGAAATATCCGATATGATGGGGGTTTAGATTGATTTCAGAATTTTAGGCCGGTTTAAGAGCGACATTTGAAAAGGGGCGGCGAAACTGCCCAGAGGTAAAACTTGACTTAAATACTCTTTGGTTAAGGAATTATGCGTGTTAAATGTAGCCTGAAATAGCGAGGGAGGGAACCATTACGGTTTATATCCCCTTATTTAAGCCCCAGCTCCGCTATTCTTGACCTGACTCGCATTGATAAACAGCATTGATCCAGATGAGTCGACATGACATATTAACATATTGGAGATTGCAAAAGCTGGTGATTGCTTAATGCAGGGCAAAAGTGGTACAGATGTCGCTTGTGTCCTTAAAGTGATAGTCTCTACTTGCAACATGTTTTAAAAATGACTAACAATTACATAAATAATTTGTTTATATCCTAGTAGAAGTATATCGCAAGAAAACCAGTCGAATAAACACCGAAGAAGACACAACTTTCATGTGTTTGATATGTTATTCGGCAATGTATTAGTATTTATTCTTCTCGCGTTTAAGTTTCGTTTACTGTTCGACCAAAACCAATAATAGTTTGTTGTAGAATACAAATTATTAGTATCAATGTAAACGATTTATTTTGTATCATAGGGTCATTTTTCGATATAAGTTCAAATTGACAATCTTCATAAAAATGATTGAATACAATAAATACCAAGTGTTATGGTATTGCAAATATGCGTTCATTGTAGGGACTTCCTCTTGAAGCTACCATCTGTCTTAGAAATCCAGAATTAGACTTCTTTGAGTGGTCATATTAACGGTACTTTACTGTACGTACTTTTCCGGGAAAGTCAAATACCAATCACAATTTGGTGTTTTAGCTTTTATTTATATAGTTAAGTACAAAAATATCATATATAACATGTGTAAACATTCTAAAAACAAATGCATTTTGTACAAAAAGCAAGGTATGTCTTGATGATGATGATGATGATGGTGGTGATGATGTTGTTGTTGATGATGATGATGATAATGATGATGATCATACATTAGAATTTTAACAATTTAGGCAATGAAATGATAAATAAGCTAAGATGAATGGTGAAATAACTAGTCCTAACATATGTTTTTTTTACATATAAATGCCATACATGTAATAACATTCATAACGAATCTTGGAATAGATGGCTTTAGTTACCTGTAAGCTTTATCCCTGTACCTCATGAATATTCATGTCAGAAATAATGACAGCATGAATGCAAATTACAGTAAAACCTCTCTATAACGGACACTAAATGGCATTAATTAGTTGGTATTTAGGGCAGGTGGCTGCTTAAAGCAAGGTGATAGTAAAACAGAACGCTCCTGTAGGAGCGTTCTGTTTTACTATCACCTTGCTTTAAGCAGTCACCTGCCTTTTACTCAAAATATTTGATATAATTTAGTGGCCGTTATAGAGAGGTTTTACTGTAGATGACTTTTATAATGGTATGTGAATACAGGAATACTTGGCCATGGCATAAACTGTAGAAGCTGTAGAAAGCTGTGAAAGCAAACAGGGCAGACCCTGATCTGACAGCTATCACAGAAGCCATCTGATCTGGATCTACTCTGTTTGCATAGGCGTCAAAGGGCGTATCTTTGTATGAGTTAAAGGAAATAAACAAATCACTGAATGTTACATAAAGATGTATATCCTCCTAAAATACACGTTTAACAACTAGAGACTTTTATCTTAGCAAAGGTGACCTTAATCCTATGAATGCTTCATTTTCAACGCAGAATAGCCCACCATTGTTTAATTGTAGAGTCCATTCACTATAAAAAAAACCACTTAGATGGTTTTGAATGACAAACAGTGCAGACCTAATCAGAGGGTTTCTCTAGGAGCCCTCTGGTCTAGTTCTACGCTGTCTGCAAATGCTCTCAAACTAGTATCCCGCATTCAAAGGATTCGGAACATATCAAACAATGATACAAAGATATAAGAAAAAGTGATACAAAACTATATGAAAAGAATGATAAAAAGATATTCGAACATTGTCATGGGTAAAATGTATATTTACACGAGTGCACCGTCGTTCCATTCGTTTGAACTTTATGAGAGGTGAAAAGGGATACCCTTGCATTGCACACTGTGTGGATCAGACATCGCATCTTTGATAAGTTTTGCATTGTATGGAAAGACTGAGAGCAGATTATCACACTTCTTGATCAGTGAAAAACAGTGCAGATCCTGACCAGCTGTCGTGTCGGAAACGCGACGACTGGTTCGCGTCTGCACAGTTGCGATGCAATAAGATCCCTTTTCCCAGAAAGATATACATGTATATCCACAGTTTCCTACAATGTGTGTTTTCGGAATACTCTATATCTCAGCAGAAAGTCCAGCCATTTCCCTTTCAATTTAAGCCTTACTCGCGCCAACACTTTGAGATCAGTTTAGATCCAGATGAGACACCGATAAACTCTGCATCTTATCATTGTCTTTTTGATACTATGATGTTTATGAAAAGAAATACGACAGGAGCCATTAAGCGATATCTTGAGCTATGCGAATTAACACGGCGTATGTTTATTCATTATCAACGTCCATGGCCTTTGCTACATTATTGCACTTTTCCCGAGTGTTTATGACAGAGCAAATCGTAACTTCCATTTGAATGCAACGATCTGTCTAGGTTTTCATCCATGCCTCCGGTGAGATGGGTGTCTTCTTCGTCCTTTCAGTAGTGACGTCAACAGGTTGGTTCGTACTTCGGGTTTCTGTTTAACCTCACTAACTTGTTCGGTACTTTCATGCTTCGTGGAACTGCAGTCCGTATCTGGAAAGTATATAAATAATGGTTGTTACTGCAGATTGTTATTGGTGTATAATATTATAGCACATGGACGCAGGACGTTTTGTCCATGGCAGAAACTTTGAATCCTATCTGTGTTACGTCTTAAGCAAACAGAGCAGACCCTGATCAGACAGTCCATATCCTCCTACAGGAGCCGTCTGATCTGGGTTTACTTTGTTTGCAAAGGCGTGGAAAGGTGTATTTATGGAATAAATGGTTAAAGACCAAGAATAATACAAGTTCAACAACTTATCAAGTCGTTAACGAGAGGTTTTATTTTCATAACAAAGAATGTAGATATTCCTGCTAACGTTAGACGAAACTTTAGTCCACAATAGTTGGTCCTTCAGTGCACTAGGGGTAGCGTGATTGCACGGCGTATCAAGGCCGGGCATATCAAGGTGGTGAGAAATATTTATAATCTTAATGTTCTTTATATATTCAAAACTACAATACTTTCAAAACAACAAGTTCGAAAGCAGTATTTGATGAAGTACTATTTTTGATAATGATGATGATCACGAATGTCATGCTGAGACTGAGTGTGTGTGTGTGTGTGGGGGGGGGGGGGGGGGGGGGGGAGTATGTTGACAAATCTAGTTCTTATCCTGCTAAACAGAACCTGACTAGTATTTGTAAACAGCTTAAATCAAGCCGAGATGCCGATTAACCCATTCCCTCATAGGCTTTTTTTAGACTCATCCGTTTTGAATTAATCTACCGAAAATGAGCATTTATTGCCAACTACAACCACCTGTCATTTGAAAATAGCTTATATCCAGATCAGATGCAGAGTAACTCAGGGTCTCATCAGGATTCAAGCTGCTTGACACTCCTGTTCTCTGAGGCTTCAACGTATTGGAAGTAAGTAAAATAAGGAGTTTAAACAGACATCATTTGTTAAAGCGTGTTGAGTGTTATTTGTCAAATACAGAAACGTGATACATACAACAACGTTGTGTAATAAGTGGAAAAGATAATATACAGGTATATACGTGTGTTTACAGTGTCACAAAATTACAGTGCAGAAAATCATGAACCATTTTCTTGCCAAGCGAGACCAGACTCAAATTTAAAATACAGTTTGGATCAAGATGAGACTCCGAGTAAATCGGCATCGCATCAGGATCCAAGCTGCGTGACACTCAGTCAATCGTTTCTCAAAATCTTGAACGAGTTGGAAATAAGTATCCGTTGTAACAAATTGGAGTTTGAACAGACATTATTTAACAACACGATACGGATTAGTCGTTAGCACGCACTGGGCGAGTGCGTAATTACATTTGTAGACAGTTGGGAATAAAATTGGTAAATAATTAGGCGTCTTATCAGGATCCTAACTGTTTGTCACTGTGAATACGTCTTTGAAAAGAAATACATATGTCATTTTATTGTTAGATTCCTTCGATGTGGCTGTCGGTCTTGGTTAAATATGTTTCTCACATAAACACTGATAAAAAGTTAATGGTCCACAAAGATAAAATCATGACTTGAACTGACGAATTTAGCGATTTAGCTCATAAGCTTCGTTTATATCGACATGCATGTGTGATTTCAGCTTGTCTGTATCATGTATTGAACCCTTTGCCTGCTACGCGATGACCTAACTGGCATTTGCAAACTGGTTGGATCCAGATGAGACGCAGAGTAACTCGACTGCTCACCAAGGTCTGAGGTGTTTAGCACTAGGTCAATAGTCTCACAAAGCTTTGAACGCTTCGGAAGTTATAGAAAATTGTAAAAGATCGGATATTAGGCAGACATCATTTTCATAGCAAGCAAAGGATTACAATTCAATAATTGGGAAATATGTTCTCATATAAACGATTGGCCTATGTAATAGCAATACAGACAAATCCCGAGACATCGACCAATTTATGCATAAACATTGATGTCTTTAAAAGCAAGTGCATGGTTGCTTAATGCAGAAAGCTCCTGTATGAGTTCTCTGCATAACTTTCATCCTGCATTTAGCTACCACCTTCCTTTAAGACCTAGAAATAGACGTCTTGTTGGTGGTCGGGTCAGAGGGGTTTTTATTGTATTTTGAGCAGCCATGCTTATCGAAACGAAATAATGTCCCTTGATATCAATCCCCTTCTAGGTTTAAGTGCACAGTATTACCCTACGTAAGAGTTTGTATGAACACCACACTGCAGTATAAATAAACGCATTACCTGATGAATATTCATCGTATTTCATGAAATAATTAATGACATGAATATCAATTAGCTGATTATATAATAGCACATGACGCATTGAAAGTTTTGTCATGGCAGAAACTTTAGAATCAAATATATATAATTCCATAACCAAACAGATGAGACCCTGATTAGACAGACAGTGTGAAGACCTGTCTAATCAGGGTTTACCCTATTTACTCAGCCACCTTATGCTAAAGACGCCATTTTGTGGAACAAGCTTTAATCTATGTATTAAAACATACCTGGAGACTCCCAGAATTCTACAGATAGCAAGGTGTGTCCTTTGAAGAAATCCTTCGCCTTGTAGAACCCAGTACAATCCCACAATGCCACGTGACCTTTAGGCTGGTTGTCATGCTGCGCATATGTAATCACGCGCATGATGCCTTGCTTTCCTTGAAAGCTTTCTTTCGTCTTAATTGGGTCAAACAAATGCATTTTGGTGACAGTAGGGTATCCATATTTGTCCGCTAGGTATGGTCCAAACGCCAGTGGATGGAACATGTACTGCAGTCCATTCTCTCCTGCAACACTATCAGTGCCATACTTTGACAAATGGATGATCTGCATTCCCAAAGAATGTTGGTCCCCGATTTTGTTGAAGGTGTATGATAGCCGGAGAGCACTGGAATCATGAAGCAACATGGCGGCGCTCTCCTGGATCCCAAGTAAACTGACGATGTCACTTCTTCTGAAAGACCCACCATGGTGATGGTACCCTGGGTAGTGTGTCTGAAGCTTGTTGAATGACGGGAGCTGAATCTGGAAATAAATATAAGACATTTAAGACACATTTATTTTACATATTTCGGCTTTCCGAGAAGTAGCGATTACCGTAAATTGGAACTGTTCTAACATTCGCCAACTTTTTTTGTAAGACGGGTCCCTGGTTGAGAGCAAATGAAACAAAGTATGTTCATTGCATAGTTTTTGCTTATTTATTGCTGTAATGGTGTATATAGCATTTAAGGCCAAAATGGTGGGAAGAATGGGTGACAAAAACACATAAAAAAATATCGGTACTTTTAATAATGCTGTTCTCATAAGCAACTTATCTCATATATTCACTATTTAAGTGTTCATATGTGTGATCTTCATTCACATTTCCACAAACATCTAAAATGAATGTACATGTATATGAAAAAAGAGTCTACATGTACAGTGGAACCTGATCCAAGCGGTCTTTTTATTGAATATACAAGTCTTAAAAAGCAGGTGGTTCCTTAATGCATGGCAAAAGTAATGCGGAAGGCTCCTATAGGAGCGTTCTGTATTACTTTTGAACTGCATTAAGCTACCATCTGCATTACAGACCTATAATTAGACCGCTATCATAAAGTTAAACAGTTTGGATTCTGATAAGACGCCGAGTGACTCTGTTTGCGAATACCATCAGTGATTCGACCCACAGAGTGCTTTACAACTGTTTTGCACTGGTCCCTCGAAAATAGAACGTTTATACAATACACTGCATGCTGTAAACGACAATTTGAAGCGTTTGTAATGGTTCGCCTATGTTAGTCAATCCCCTGTCGCAACTGGTTTCTTCTCACGGGGTTAGATGTTGTTTTAGAAAACCCGAAATTATATGCCCCTTTGGTGCCAATCACGAATCTGTGATTACTTATGCAAACAGCTTGGATCCAGATGAGACAACGAATATTTCGGCCTCTCATCAGGATGTATACTGTTTAATGACATGATTATGTATCTTCTGATAATATGGAAGACAATTTTAAAAACTGAAATGTGTAGAAGACGAAATATTTTGCAGACGAAACTTCGTGTCAACGAAAGGGTTAAAAGAATAAAAAGGTGTCTATGTTCTTTCAACGAGCTTCTAATAAGATATTGTTTCACTTCTTCCCACTCTGAATGGTCTTAATCCTGGGAGAGAAATTAAAACAACAAAGGTGGCTGTTGTTCGATGGTGACACTGGAGCTGACATCCAAGTAACGCTTACAGGTGTACACCACTAAGTCAGATGGTATCTTTCTTGTTACTTAGCTCTCAAATACGCTGTACAATTGTCGTCTACAAAACAATGTCATCTTTTTCATTTCCCATATTAAATGTGTGTTCTTTTTTCTATTCAAATTTATACTTAGAACGTAAAACAGTTTAAATCAAAGTCAAACAGCCGAATATCTCAACGACGTGTCTGGATCTAAACTGTTCGCATTGGTTACAACATCTTCATACAAAACACACCAATAGCTACAGTATCAGTTTCAATGATCATGTATGAATAAGTTTTCACTTAACCCTTTCTATGTTCTTTATTTAGTCCATTTTCAATACCTATTGAATATTCATTGGCAAAATATAATGAAATGTGGAAGGTAGAACATTGCAGCCAGATTAGAAACTAAAGAATCAGATCAATCGAATTCCATAAGCAAAAAGAGCAGACCCTG
This sequence comes from Azorinus chamasolen, assembly GCA_963576725.1. NCBI lineage: Eukaryota > Metazoa > Mollusca > Bivalvia > Cardiida > Solecurtidae > Azorinus > Azorinus chamasolen. The sequence goes on along the minus strand of OY755245.1, from coordinate 56,494,664 downwards.
ATTAGACGGCTCCTATAGGAGCCGTCTGATCTGGGTCTGCTCTGTTTGCAAATACGTGAAAATGCATTTATATGAGGGAAATGGTTAATAGCTATGGTATCCGTTTCAATGTTCATGTATGAATAAGTTTTCACTTAACGTGTATTGTTCACGTAAGTCGTTTCTGCAGGCATAGTTGCGCTCGTACAGTTTTCGGACAAGCCTGGCAGCTCACCACTCCCACAAACACAAATATTCAGGGTTCAAACAAAATTATGTGTTTCATTAGCAAACTGATCTTCTAAGCACTTCCATTATGAAGGATGTTACATTATTCGTACGTCAGAGCCTCGCTAAAGTGGTTACATCGATTATTAATTTATGCATCTTAACAAGTAGGTTGTTGCTTAATGCAAGGCAAAGATAATGCAGAAAGCTCTTATAGGAGCTTTCTGCATAACTTTTGTCCCGCATTAACCATTTCCTTCATATGCTATTTTAGACCAAACCTCTTTGAATTAATCTACCCAAAAGAGCATTTACTAGAGAAAAGTAAAATTTTAGAATTTTGTAGTTTGAAACCATTTTGATAAATAGAGCATTTGCTCCTATAGGAGCAAATGCTCTATTTATCACACTGGTTTCAAGAAGTGGTTATAACAGAGGCATAGAAAGGCGTATTTATTGAGGAAACGGTTAAGCAACCACCTGTACTAAAATCCAGACTAACACGTCTTTTTAGTGGTTGTATTATAGAGACTCTTTACTGTATTGTGTACATTATTCTAAAAATGAACAACCATGCACGTGATTACGTTATTTCATATGTAGGAGCCTTTCCTGTAGTAAACTTTCCTGTAGGAGCCGCCTGACTAAGGTTTGCCGCTTGTTCATAAAATTATGATAGATATGACTACAGTTTCTACCCGGTATTTTCCCAATACCAAAAGACCTATATACATATGCCAGCTAATAAATATTCAATATGTTACTGTTTCTTACATGAATATTAATAAGGTAAAACGTCAAAGCCATAGACGGGAGATGTAAACGTGCAGTCGGGGTACATTTACACCTGGCTCAGGATAATTTGTCAGATTTCGAAAGTGGGGTAAATCCGATCTCCCATGCAACTATAAAATGCCCTTTACACATGCACATATCAAATTCTAACATTCAACAAAACTAGCAGCAATTGTTAATACTTCTTCAGGCATAAACTGAGCGCACGTACCTTAGCGGATGGTTAAACCTTTGATATGATAAATAGTCATGTAAGAAAAAATGACATCATGAATATTAGTTAGCTAAATGGCATACGAACAAATGGACTTTTGGACATGACAGAAACTCTAGAATCAAATGTATATACAGTAAAACCTCTCTATAACGGCCACTAAATTGTGTAAATTAGTTAGTATTTAGGACAGGTGGCTGCTTAAAGCAATGTGAAGGTAAAACAGAACGCTCCTATAGGAGCGTTCTGTTTTACTTTCACCTTGCTTTAAGCAGCCACCTGCCTTCAACACAAACTACTTGATGTAATTTAGTGGCCGTTATAGAGAGGTTTTAATGTACATGTACATGAAATCCCATAAGCAAACTCCTACAGGAACCTACTGGTCTATTTCTATCCTGTTTGCAAATTGCAATTAGGTAAAAGGTTTCTCTATCAAGTAAAGGGTTATGGCAAACCTGCTGTAATTCTTAAAAGCAATATTACAAAATAACTGTCCTCCTGAAATGATAGTTTTTTTTCATTTGTATTGAACGCGATCAGACCCAGGTACGGATCACATATACCAAACGGGTATCCATCTATACATGTAAAATTGGTGCCTGCTTAAACTCGATCTTTTGTATTTTTTCCGTCATTCCGATTAATTAATTAAAGTTAAACCGTTTGAGAAACCATTAACCGAATACCAAGCAGCTTTGACCCAATGCACCCTGATCAGACATCGACATACTTCGCGTCTCTTCTGTATCCAAACTGTTTGTACAACAAAAACCCTCTGATACGACCACTTAATTAACAAACATGGCTGTCTTCATAAGCAGGTGGTTGCTTAATGCAGGGCGAAAGTTATGCAGAAAGCTCCTATAGGTGCTTTCTGCATAACGTTCGTCCTGCATTAAGCTACCACTTACCTTTGCCACTATGAATTGTGTCCCTTTTTGGTAGTCGCATTAGAGGGGTTTTACTGTATATGTAAGACAGGTCGGGCTTGGCAACATAAAGGTTACGAATTACCAAATTCAACCTAAGAATACTTTGTATATCTACCTAATGAAACATTTTAATATATTAAATTTATATATAATTGTATAAGTGAGCAATATCGGCCTGAAGTTTGCTCAAGTGAGTCTCCATTCAAATATTACGGTACCCAATATTTCAGACCAAAGGAATTAATGTCATCATTGAAAAAGAAATGGCCTTCATTAAATAAATATGAGTTATTACTATGTGTACGACTCTACATTAATAATACATAATTATATATGATGACAATATCCCCTGACTGTCTTTCGTTAATCTTTTGAATGCGGACAGCAAGTAAACTGCCACTTGCAAACAGTGTAGACCCAGATCAGAGGGCTCCTAGAGGAATACTCTGATCAGGGTCTACACGGGTTGTCATTCAAAATCATCTCGCAAAGTATACACTTCCAAACTAACTGAACTCTATTCTTAAATAATGATGGACCAATCCACCTTAAAAAATCAGCGTTCAATGGCTTTAAGGTATATCTATATTTCTTACACCTGTGCCGACTGCAAGAGAAAGAAACAAAATTACATATATTTATTTGTATATTTATGTTGACTCAATGCTTTATGGCACGTGACCTTAATTGTTCTGGTTTTATTGCATGACTCTTTATTTAAAAACGTTGGTCATTTTCTCTATGAACAAGCATCCATAGCCCCTCTAGTTATTTTTCAGACTGACACAATCAAATAAACACATCGTCAAAGGTTTTTACACATCTCGTAACTTTTTTAACGACCCTTCGGGTATTTTGTAGTTTGTCCTAAAGCGCCTTTTATGATTAAAATTTGATAATAAATATAACAAAGTAGAAATCAAATGACAGATAAACACTAAATTGACGCTGTTGTCATATATTAAGATGAAATTTTCCTCAGAGGGAAATACCTTGTAAGTTCAGATTTTAATAGATAAAACACAAATATAAGTGGTGAATAATAAAGTACATTCTTATATCATTATTACTAATTATTGTACTGTTGATGTGTTTATTAATCCTTTGTTTAAAGAATATTCATGTAAGAATTAATTACTTTATGAATATTAATGAGCTTATTTTTACATTGGAATGTAAACACATTTTTACCATGACCAACACTGTAGTATCAGATCTATACACATGTACATGTAAATCCACAAGCAAAAAAAGCAGATCCTGATCAGACTATCAGACCTATAACTGAAAGTTTTATAAGCATGGACCCTGATCTGAACGCCTTTTCGCACCTTTGCAAACAGAGTAGATACAGATCAGACCGTTCCTATAGGAGCTGTCGGATCAGGGTCTGTTCCGTTTGCTTGCGGGATCATATAAATCTGATTCTTCAGATTCTGTCAAGGTAAAACATCCCCTTGTCAATAATGCAATGCAATACAAAACATTTTATCAGCATTAAACATTATACAGTGTTTGTAGCCATACATTCAATTATACAAAATCACATCAAAATCAATCACCTAAACGCTTCTCCCAGTAAAGTACCGAGTATTATCCATTAGTCTTTTGATATTGTATAATTGTGTGTATGGCTATAAACATTTTATAATGTTTAATGCTAATACAATGTTTTATATTGTATATTATATCGTTAATAATGCTGTAAAAAGCACGGCTAAATTATTTCTTATATAAATATTGCACCGGTAAAGGGCCCGGCAACCATCTGCTTTATAAGACTTCTATATTATTCAGTAAGTGGTCGCTTCAAATAGGTCCTTTGTCTACAAATTCTCTAAATCATCGATATAAGTTGTTTAGGATGTCATCGTTACATTTCAAATTACAAGACTTGTGGAAAACTGTGAAAAACAGTAATGTTTACAATGCGAATGGCTGTCGGTACGATATAGCTTTGATTGTGTGCGCATTCTATTATAACGTTGTCTGTTTATATTGACACAATCAGTGCAATATTGTTAGGGAACAAAACGCTAGTATTGTTAGAAAGGCACACGTGCATTGTATGCAGCTGTTTGCTAAAGAGTGCTATCTATATATGCACTAGCTATGACATTCTCGTGATAAACTAATAAACAATATTTGTCATGTTCATTATAAAGCCTTTGAAAGCTGAACATGGAATTGGCCACCAGTGTTTAACTACAGTAAAACCCCATCTGAATAAAACTGAAGTAAAACGCCATATAAACCTAGTGTAAAATTTGGTCTTGGAAGCATGTGGCAGCTTAATGCAGAGTGAATTAAGCAGTCACATGTCTAAAAATATCTAAATTGTTCTCTACTAGATTTCTGGCTTTGAGGGGTTTTACTGTATGTGGTCAATCCAGAACGATGCTTAAATTTGCTACAGGTGTTTCTATGACAAATAGTGTAGACTCTGATCAGGGGCCTCCTATAATACCCGGGGGTTCCCCATTCAGTGGGTTAATGGTGTGCTTAACATCTAACATCTTAACATCTAACATGAACACTTTCATGTTGATATTTACAGACAGTCTGGATCCAGATCACACGCAATATAACTCAATGTGTTATCTGGATGCAGAATGTTTGACACTCTGGGTGTGTTTTGGAGAGGAAATATCAGGGATGGGATTCTACTAAAAGAATTACAGCTGGCGACAGTGTTTGCCAGCTGAAATTTACTTATTTCCGTCAGTTTAGCAAATATGTATTGGCGTTTATTGCACCTTGTTGTTATAATCAAATAAAGACTATGATCGAAGTAATCTTTATTAGAATAAAGACTTTGATTGCTGCTAGGTGTGTACATACTGTAAGACGAGCGACAAAGTTGAGTAGAACAGACCCCAAGGTTAGAAACTTTCTGAGTTTAAGCCTTATATCTGATTGGCCAGAATTTGAATGAAAGACATAATTCATGTACTATTGTACAAAGGATTCAAACATTGGCAAACTGAATTACTGGTTAATTTCTTTCTAGAATAAATATGCCGGAGTTTCAGATAAGAGGACATTTAACCAATTCCCACTTAGGCTATTTTTAGACCTAACCACCTTGATTAAATCTACCAAAAAGGAGCATTAAATAGAGAAAAGGAAAATTTCAGAATTGTGTAGTTTTGAAACCATTGTGATAAATAGAGCATTTGCTCCTGTGGAGCAAATTTTCTATTTAGCACAATGGTTTCATAAAGTGACTTTTACAGAAGCGTCAAAAGGCATCAATATGCGGTAATGGGCATGAGGAAATCTTGGTAAAACATTCTTATAGTTCTCAGTCATACCCAATCGTGCTACTGCTCATTAGCGTCATGTCTCCAAGGCAATTCTAATGAGTAGCAGCAAGATAGGGTCTGGCGGAGAAATAAAAGCGTTATAACATCAGAACGCCTATTATAATCATTCATTGCATGTTTAATTGCAGTACGTAGTCACGTGATACTTCCCTAGATATTATGTATATTTTTATAACTACAATGACAAAATAAAATAGCCTGTTCTGTTCCTATCTACATCTTCTAATGCGTTAATGAAATGGCACAGTTCTTACAACAGCCATTGTGTAAACCATACCTATTACTAGTTTGGAAGACTCGGCCAACAACGACAATTATTGTACGGGGAAAGGAAACAAAATAACCAAACTCTATAATTATGTCTGGTTACAGTTTTACAGATTGAACAGATAATCAACTCCACCTGCTTTTGGTTGTGTTTTTGTTCTGTTCTGGTGATCGCGTGCGTTAAACCGGACGTCCATTGGTCTTGTGTATGCCAAATGAGTACGTGAAAACATATAATCATGATCATAAGCGACCCGTTTACTGCTACAATATTTAATTACGAAGGTCACTTGAGGGCGGTGCATTGTTTGACCCTTTACCTCATAGAACTACCTATAACGCCTTTACAGACGGGATTGACCTTGCTCATACGGCTCCTGTAGAAGTCATTTGATCAGGGTCTACTTATGGAATTATGTACAACAAACCCTCGTCAATTCAAACACTGTAACGAGTATCATTATATCAATATAAAAACAGGTGGCACTAAATTGCAGGGTGAAAACCGTGCAGAAATTTTCTCTGGTAGCTTTCTACACGACTGCCACTCTGCATTAAGTAGCCGCCTGGCTCAAATCTTCTTTAGCAAAAATCGGATATGGTTTTACTTTAGATCTGATACGATAGTTTCTGCCATGGTCCAAGATGCTGTTTTCATGTCATTTTAACATTAAGCTGGTAGATATTCATGATGTCATAATTTCTTAACCCTTTCCCTCATATAAACGTGTTTTCACGCATTTTCAAACAGAGTAGACCCAGATCAGACGGCTCCTAGAATTTGAAAAATCTGTTTCTTTGCTTTCTAAAATGTCTACAATGGTCCACCTTTCATATTTATTTATAACTATTTTGTTAATGAATATTCAGTAGGTATTGAAATTTGGGCTAAATATAGAACAGGGAAAGGTTAAATGGATATTCTTGAGGTGAAAGGGGTTAACCCTTACCCACTGAAAAACAATCTGTCTGTTTAAATTCCAATAGTTATTTATATTGCCTTAGTGTCAAACAGTTTAGATCCTGATGAGACACCGAGTTACTAGGCATCGCATCTGGCTTCAAACTGTTTGCATGACATGTATTGATCGGCAGGATAGTCTACAGGTTAATTGTACATGTAAAATATTACGTGACCGATTAAGCGAGAATACGTACACATGTACATTAAATCATGATAAATCTGCAAAGACTCGCCAGTTTCACTTTCCATTAAGGTTGGAAAGGAAACAAGTCTGAAACAACAAAGTCAGAAACAGGTACCTCTTGAATATTCATCAAATTACGAATATGCTTAATTGTATATGAACACAGACCATTGGGATAAACTGTAGAATCAGATCTATATAATTCTATAAGCAAATAAAGCAGGGACCGCCTGATCTGTCTCGTGTCGTCATATTGCTGAATTAAACGAATGTGTGTTACACGATATAAATTTGCCACAACACCTCGAAATAACAGTGTTTGCTGAATTGCTGCAACTCTTATATGAGCTTTCTGTTCTACCTTTTCCCCGAATTAAGCAATCACCTGCTTTTACAGTATTCTGCATTGATAAATTGTGTGGTCACATTAACGAAACTTTTGATATAGTTAAATATTGTGGTAGATTTACAGTAGAAACTGGACAGTCAATCTGAATCCAGATATCCGGGTTAATCAACTAGATGTATTTTTGACAATATAACACTGTTTTCAAACGATATTGAAAAGTGAAGCAAATGCACCTGTTTTTACTTTTATTTGCCTACAAATTGTCAAAAGTTTAATAACCTCATAACTGAAATGATGCGAGTGCAAGGGGCTAGTTATCTATTAAATCCGAGGCGTTCTCTCACGGTCTTGCACCAACAATTACATGTACATCGTTATATTTTATTGCGTTTATATCAAAACATAATTTGCATGCTTGGCGGTTTCTCCTCATGTTACTGCGAATTGTGTATGCTATAACACGTTTGCTTATGGTTCCTGCTCGGTGTAGCACTTGTATATTTGAAATAAATTAACTGAAACTGAAAGAGTCAATATTGAAGGTTATTCCTCAAGAGATCGCAATTAGAGGTTCGAATGCACAAGGTCATCTTTATATAATTAATATTCATGTAAGCAATAATGACGTTATGAACATCAATTAACTCTTTCGCTGCCAAACTCTGTCGTCTGCTAATTTTGTCGTCTGCTACAATTTTTCATTTTTTTTATTTTCTTCATTTTTGTTTCAAAAACATAGTAACAGCAACAAACAGTTTGGATCCTGATGAGACGCCGAGTTACTCGGCGTCTCATCTGGATCCAAACTGTTTGCATAGGTAATCACAGATCCGGCATTGGCAGTGAAAGGGTTAAATTAAATGAATTGTGAATAAAAACAATGTGTTTGATCATAGCAGAAACTAGAATAAAATATATAGTATTTCACAAGAAAACTGACCAGATCCTGATTAGATTGTTCCTATAATAGCTGTCTGATCTGGATCTGTTCTGTCTCTCCCCTGTCAGGTAAGGGTTTAAACAGAATCTACTATTCTTTATCAAACTCAATCGCACTTTATGAGTCTGTAGCTAAAGGAAAATTGCCCTTAATTGGACAATGAAATCTTTCCTCTATCCTTAACCCTAAATCTGTAAATAATCAAACTTGTCTCCACCATTTCTGAATATTAATCAAACAAGAAATTGAATCCAATCTTTCCACTGAAGAAAATGAGTTTTATGACAAACAGTGCAGATCCTGATCAAAGGGCTCCGTCGAGAGCCCTTTGATCTGGGTCTACACTGTTTGCATGTGTCTTATATACTCGTTTTACTCACATCAAGGGTTAAGATGATTCGACTTCTGTTAAGACATTGTCCTTAAATGTGGTTTCTCAACTATGACATATCGCAAAGTTCACTGCAATTTACCAATTATTTGTTTTTAAATGAATAACAAAAAGAAGTAAGAAAAGAATTACTAGTAGTCTAAACGGATTATCTGTGACTAAAATCACAGTAAAGTGATCTCGTAAAATAATTTTAACAGTTTTAAAATAATTTTCGATTTCCTGATAACCTTTGCAAACAATTTGGTCCAGATGAGACGGTGTGTGTATTTCGGCGTCATTTCAACTCACTGGGTTCCAAACTGTTTCTCTCTCTGTTGAATCTGAGCGCCGATGTTACAATTTTTCATGCTAAGCATTTGCATACAGGTTGGATCCAGATGAGACACCGGGTAAATCAAGTCTCATCAACAGTTTCTCAAATGCTTGTACGAACAAGAAGTGAATGAAACATGCAACAAATCAGTTTTCGAAGACATTTTCGTTCAACACGACAGAAGAGTTAATTCAACTTGACTTCTGATCACAAGGCGAACTACACAGATTCTTATCTACCCTGAGTTAAACCATTACCTCATAGTCTATTGTTAAATAAAACCTCTTTGAATAAACCTTACCAAAAAAAGATCATTAGCTAGAGGAAAGGATTTATTTTAGAATTTTGTAGTTTGAAACAATTGAGATAAATAGAGCATTTGCTCCTATAGGACAGCTATAGAGCTGATGTATGCGAACTGTTCAAGTTTCAAACAGGGTGTAGATGTTTCACCAACACAGTTGACTTTTGTGTGATTATGTTGCGTTTTAGAATATTGATTACACCGAAAGTTTAAAAACTGAAACAAAAACACAATCACCGCGACTGTTTAGCTCGTAGTTGGGTTTCCCCAACATGCACTGTGGTCGCCATTCATGAGCTTCCTAAATGTATAATTTACAGGTCTAACTTCATAAAAGACCAAGTTTCATGAGAAAATGTAACTCGGAAGTTTGCAAACAGTGTAGATATGAAAAGTCAATCTTTACCTTGCTGAGCAAATTTTCGTCGAAAGAAACGTGTCTTCTGAATTTTGAGGCAGACACCCTATCACATTAACCCTTCTCTTGCTATTCACGTCAATATACCTACCTGTAAATAGTAAAGACCCAGATGAGACAGCTCCGGCAGGAGCTGTCTCATCAGGGTCTGCACTATTTACAAATTGATTGTACAACCAGTGCACTCCACAGCAGTGATTGCACAGCGAAATACTTGTACACAGTGAAGATATATGTAATTATACAACAGGGCATGGGTAAAGAAGGAGAAATGTATTTTAAAATTCAGCAAGCGAAGGGTTAATGAATGCTGTTTGAAGACAGACTTAGTGTCATCACTGGATACTGGTGAGACGAATTCTTATCTAGGAGCGCCTCTGGGAGTTTGTTGCACGGCTTTCACCCTGCATTAAACAGCCACCTACCTAAACAATTCTAAGTTTTTTCATTTACTAAATATTCGAAGCAGTGGGTGTTTAACTACAAATGTATTTGTTAATGATATATTTGCGGTTTACATGTACATGTACTTAAATGTTTCCTCAAATTACACGTCGACTTTATACGATTGTACTGCATGAGCATAAACCACTTTCCCATAACTTGCATTTGATATACATGTGTATATATATACAATTAAATCTTTCTAAACCGGGCAATATATTTAGTATCAACGTCGGTCTTTAAACCATTCCCTCATAGGCTTCTTTTAGACCCAATTCCTGAATAACTCTACCGAAAAGGAGCATTTACTAGAGAAATGAAAACTATTAGAAGTGTTTAGTATTGAAACTCCATAGGAGCAAATGCTCTATTTATCACAATGGTTGCAACAGGTGACTTTTACAGAGGCGTAGAAAAACGTATTTATGGAGGAAAGGGTTAAGACAACCTAGTGAAAGTCACGCAGAAAGCTCTCATTTGTGCTTTCTGTTTGACATTCACCCTGCCTTAAATAGTTATCTGCTTAAAAGATCTAACTTCTCCTTTATTAAAATTCCGGTTTACAGGGATTTCTCTCAATTTTACTGTACTCTATCTAGATGATAGTCTTGCTGCTATTAATAATTTATCAATCGATTGTTTAAAGCTAGAGTCAATTCAGTTGGAATGGAATAATTTTTATACAGGATTTCGAATGACAATCTGTGCAGAACCGGACCAGATACCTATTGTAGGAGTCGTCTGATCTCGGTCTACAATGTTTGCAAATGACAGTACAATCGTTTCACCATATTTAAATGATTAAATCGAGCCTAAATCACGTATTCTTGTTATTCCAAAAGAAGTCTTAGCCTGGTTGAATCAGATACATGTATGGCATTGTTACAGTTTCACCCAAACTGGATTTTCTATTTACAACAGGTTACAGGCTAATCAAAGCTGACGATAAATCAAAACTTTGCAGCATGTTAAAGACTAGTTAAGGCCTTAAATCAAATCTGGCTTATTGTATAACATACACCGGTGTATCTTGTATCATTATAAGTTATAACACTTGGTCCGCTATCCGCTGCTTGACTAGCATTTGCAAAAAGCTTGGGTCCAAAATAAACATACAAGAAAGTTTTAAAGTTGTCCAAATTCTTATGTAAAACGCGCTATAATGTAACGATATTCTGTTTTCGTTTAGGCTGGTGATTTGGGTATTTCTATCAAGATTTCGCCTAAACTTTTAGCGAAACCTCTTAGTGACGCCCCGCACCGTCCCCAGAGTTTTATGACACTAACCTTTTGCTTGCGGATTAAAATATCGCTAGTTCGTTCCTTGCCAGGCTTTATATTGAAACACAACAGCAGTGCATTCCTTTGCTTCAAGCATGTAGTTTTGTGACAAACAGTTTGGATACTGACGAGATGCCGAGTCACTCGGCGTTTCATCAGAATCCAGATTGTTTGCAAAAATGATGACAACACGAACTGCATGTTGTTGAACATTAAATGTTAGAGAGAGAGATGATATCAGTCATAATTTCATTGTAAAATGTCTTTAACCCTTTAAATCAGTGTTGGTTGAGTTGAATGTTACACAGTAGAAGCTTGCTTAAGCGACCACATAGTTTATCAATATATGAGACTTTAAAAACAGAGTGTTTCTTAATACGGAACCAAAAGTTTTTCAGAAAGCTCATATAGGAACTATCTACGTAACGCTCTACCACCAGTATGAGCAAATCAGAATAAGACATACGTGTACGTTAAGTGGTTGGATTAGAGAAACGTTAGCGTACCTGACTTGTTCACTAAGTGATACATGTATGATGATCAAAAGATAAAACCGAGCAGGTGATGGTGTTTGTTTCAAGGACGCGAATGAGAGAGAAAGTGAGAAAATGTAATAAAGTGTGACACGAATTAGATAAGAAAAGGACTAGAGCTGCATGACAGGCATAAAGAGGAAGAGAGAGTCAGAGTGAACCAGTGACAGACAAATAGACAGACATACGGGTCAACATACACTTTTTGGTAATGGTTGTCATGATGGTGATGACGACGGCATCCTTATTGAGAAATCGACACTTTATCCCTTTACTTCAAAGATATGCAAACAGAGTAGAACAAGATCAAACCTGTTATGTGTGTTTATGGAATATTGTTTTACAATTTTTTGTATGGCCAAAACATCCAAAACATATCACCAATTCGTCCATTAAAATGTAATGCAGTTACAACATATTTTCACTACATCTTTGGTACAAACAAGCTCCCTTCAAACTTGAACACCGGGTAATGTTCGTCTGCAAAACGTGTCGCCTGCTACAAATTTCACATATTTTCTCCAATTTCTCTTTAAAAGTGTCTGATTATCAAATAGTTTGGATCCTCGGAGTGTCATCTGGATCCAAACTGTTTGCAAATGTCATCATAGACATGTCTACAATATTAACCATTTGAATGCAGGAACGATTGTACTGGCATTTGTTAACCGTGCAGACCAGATCAGAGGACTCCTAGAGGAATCCTCTGATCCAGGTTTGCAATGTTTGTCGTTTAAAATCCTCTAGCAAGTTGAATCATTCCAACTGAATGTACCCAATCGTTAAAAAATAATGGACCATTCCACTCTGAAAGTTCAGACTTCACAGTGTTAAACCCTTTACCTTACAACATGGTAAACAGAGTGAACCAAGTTCAGATGTGTCCTATAGGAGCCTTCTGGCCAGGGTCTGTTCTGTTTGCTTATATACTAGTATAGACCTGATTCTACAGTTTCTGCTATGGACAAGCAGCAAACAAGTTCAGCTTATTGATATTCATGCATTCCTTTATTGCTTCATAAATATTCATCAGGTAACGCGTTAAAAGAACTATGATACACCTACCACCAAGTATAGAAACATATACGCCAGGTTTTAATAAACTTCAACCTTTAGCTTGCGGGAAAAAATGCCCATAGAAATATATAATATTATGTCTTTCTCCATTTACTCCTAAAAAACACAGTGTATCGAATCGATCAATCTGGATACCGACGTATCTCGGCATCGCACCTGGATCAAAACTGATTAACAAAATAATTATGTTTTGTAAATTATAATACAGATTAGTTCAAAGCACGTTAAAGATTAATATATTTATATGGGGTTGAGATAGTTCAGATGAAGTTTGATTTCTTTCGCTCTCATGTCGAAAGCAGTATGCTTCAAAATGGCTGTGTGCGAAAATACTACAGCCGACTGTACGGTCTATGGAGTCGCAAAGATGCCATTGTATTTTTCAACCATTTCGTGGCTTGTCTGATGTACAGAGTACAAACCAAACGCGTCTAATCAGGATCAAACCCATTAACAACTTATTGAACTGTTTACGCTGAGACGTGTAACGTTTTCAGAGCTACAGATAAATGTGCGTACCAATTTATTAAAATCGTAATTTCGCCACCAAACGAGACGATACTAAAGACTGATCACAGCAAAGGGTTTGGTGGAGAAAAAAGAAGTTATACTTGAAAATGTATAAATTTACGTATCTTATTTGGAGCTCTGGTTTTTATCTGTTTTTGTCGGCTACTAGACGTCTTCAACTTCACGCTAGACTCTTCCGGAACCTGTTACACTTACTTTGATGGCACAATAAGGTCTCGCTAATACGACCACTCAAAAATAGTATACATGTAATTCTGGAATTTTAAAACACGTACATGCAGTAGCTTAATGCAGAGCAAAATTTATGAAGAAATCTCCTATATAGGAACTTTCTGTATTGCTTTTGTCCTGTATTTTAAGCAACCACCGGTTTATACATTCTCATATGTTAATAAAGTATTACGTGTAGTTGCAATGCGATACTATTCAAAATTCCTCAAAACACAGCATATTTCTCAATATTTTAAGGATAAAAATCATGCAGACAGCATTTTGTTCGTGTGCACTGTATATAACCCCAATATGCAGGTATAGAGATAGTGTTTTGGTATCTACTGCCTCCTAATTTTCCCATCAATTCTACCCTTATTATGCTGTACGCGAACTGGCAGCATTTGCAAGCAACATGGATCCAGATAAGACGCCGATTAAATCGGCGTCTCATCCGAATCCAGGCTGTTTGCTACTAGGTCAACAGTTACTCAAAACCTTAAACGAAACGGAAGTGAATAAAAACCTGCAGCAGATCAGAAATTAAGCAAACGCAAGGTTTGGTAGCATTATACGAGTTTAAGTCGGGTACAGGGGAAACCACTGTTCAATGTTTTGCTCAATTTGTGGCTAATGTAATTTGAAATTCAGTTTCGTCTTTAGACCCTTTCGCTGCAAACAGCGAATCTGTGATGTACCTATGCAAACAGTTTGGATCCAGATGATACGTTGAGTAACGCACCGTCTCTTGAGGATATAGACTTCTTGATTATGTGATTAAGTTTCTTGAAATAAAACAGAACAAAATCAAACATGAAAATTGTTATAGAGGACATATTTTACAGATGACATTACGTGGCAGCAAAATGGTTAATGTCGAAGCTGTTCAGGGAGCGTGTTTATATCCGTGACAGATGAAATATTACGAAACTAATAACGCCTGCATGATTTCAAAGGGTTTTATGTTAGACGTGGTTTGTCATATAACAAACTTCTTACCAGTTATCATTGTCATCATCACTATCATTATAAGACTCGAGTATCGATACAAGGCAATCATCATTATCGGACTCATGCATCGGTAACCGCTATCATCGTATTCAAGTACCGATACACATCTATCTTTGTCGTCGTCGTCGTCGTCATCATCATCATCATCATCATCATCATTATTATCATCATCATCATCATATCATCATATTAAAGTATCGATACCCAGTTTTGAAGATCATCATACTCCACTATCGTCATCGTCGTTCTAAAGCAACGATACACCGCTACCGGGTATATGTATGATAAAACCTCTCTAAACCGGACGTTCAAATTAGTATCAATGCCGGTTAGACAGACAGATGACAGCTTAATGCAGAGTGAATGTTATGCAGAAAGCACCAAGGGAACTTTCTGCAAGACCTCCAACCTGCATTAAGCAGCCACCTGTCTAAAAAGATCCGGGCTACTGTTACAATCCGGTTATGCAATTTTCGCGCATGTATTTACAGTTTCTATAGCTGTGTTGTTAGTTCCTTTAAGCTCTTCCGTTAAGCTTTGAATGTCAATTACATATGGTTCTGAACGTATTTATTTCTCTTATTCAATCACTTGGGTAACATATGTTCTAGTGCAAATCCAGTAGTCAAGGTTACAACTCAGCATGAAATATACGTAAGATTAACGCTGAATCTATCCAGCGTATAACATCCAGTGAAGCATTCAGTTTTCATTTTAACCCTTTATTCCATAAATACGCATTTCTATGTCTTTTCGAACAGAGTAGACCCAGATCAGACGGCTCCTCTAGGAGCCATCTGATCAGGGTCTGCTCTGTTTGCTTATGAAATAAAATAGATATAACGTGTATATACAGCTTCCACCATTACCAAAATTTCATATGTTCATGATAATGATAAAAATGAATCTAATTAATATTCATGGCGTCGTTATTTCTTACATGAATACTCATGGAGAAAAGGGTTATTCTATTCAAAATGGTGATGTTATTCCCTATAATAAAATCTGCTCAGAGTGGGATAATCTTGATTACTTCCGGTTCGTTCAAGCTTTTTGAAAGACCGTTGACCGAGTGTCAAACATTTTGGATCCTGATGCAGTGCGTCTCATCTGGATGCAAGCTGTTTGCAAACGCGAGATGTCGCAGAGAGTTAAAATATACTAAAACTTCTTTCAAGAGGACTTTCAAATTAGTATCCTAATGCCGGTCTTTAAAACAGGTGGCAGCTTTATGCAGAATGAAAGACATGCAGAAAGCTCCCTTCGGGAGCCTTCTGCATGACTTCGATCCTGCATTAAGCTGACATCTGTCTAAAAAGAACTATTTTTTCCTTACCAAAGTCTAATTCAGACGAGTTTTTTTACACAATCCTGTGAATATATCCATCACAGTTCCATAAACAATGACAGATGTATTCTGTAATTTCACACAAACCATTCCTATTGGAACTTTTTAGAGACTATTTATTTTATGTAGCGACTCTAACGAATCCGAAACTAAAATATTTATGGAATACTGACTACTTATTTACAGCTTTTCTAACGCGTCTGAATAAAGTAGTAGTAGTAGTTGTAGTAGTAGTAGTAGTAGTAGTAGTAGTAGTAGTAGTAGTAGTAGTAGTAGTAGTAGTAGTAGTAGTAGTAGTAGTAGTAGTAGTAGTAGTAGTAGTAGTAGTAGAAGTAATAGTAGTAGTAGTAGTAGTAGTAGTAGTAGTAGTAGTACATGTAGTACATGTAGTAGTAGTAATAGTAGAAGTAGTAGTAGTAGTAGTAGTAGTAATAGTATTAGTAGTAGTACATGTAGCGACATTAATCATTTTGTGTTGTGAACATCAAAAATATCAATACAGTTATGTCTCTAGTGTCCCAAAAAGGGGACATAGACAAACAGTGTAGATCAAGATCAAAACTTTCTCGAAGGAGTCTTCTGGTCAGGAGCTGCATTGTTTCAGAAACTATTTTCAAGTCGTCACATCGACATAATATTCAATCAGATACGCCCTTTCAAGTAAAACCTAGATTGGTTCATAACATATATTTTGTCAAATGCAATAAGAAAATGAGGTTTTAATTGTTAAAACCACAACATTTGATCGAAAGGTTGGTGACTGAAAGAATGAAACTGAAAATCAGTTTATAGCCCCAGCTATCCTAAAGCCTTTTACGCACACTTTATCCTTTAAACCATGAATATTCATGTAAGAAATAATGACATCATGAATAATAATTAGATTAATGTTTATAATGGCACATTGACACGTGTCTTTCTTGACATAGTAGAAACTGTAGAATCGTATCTATATTATAACATAAGCAAACAGAGCAGATCCTGATCAAACGGCTCCTACAGGAGCCGTTTGATCTGGATCTACTCTGCTTGCAAAGGCGTAGACAGCCGTAAACAAGCAAACATTATAGGCATACTCTGATGCGTTTTTTTACCTTCAGCAATCTATTGAAAAACCTTTGATCACTTTTGCAAGCAGTTTGGATCTAGATAGGACGCCGAGTAAATCGGCGTCTCATTTTGAACAGAAGAAATGAAAGTTTTTAGAAGAAATGAAGTACACATATATATCAGGATTTGAAGCAGATGACTATATTTGTAGACGAGTATTGCTCAGTGTGCAGAAAAGACAATATAAAGATTCCAAAAACAGGGAATTAATATAATACATAAATAGATCAGAGCAATTCAAGTATTTATGTAATAAAAAGATGTTTGTCAATTACTTTTCTGTTTTGTTTTGGAAGTAATAACATTGCTGACTGTTGTCTGCTGTACATTCGAGTACATGTACTTATCTCTAGAATCTTAACTCTGTCTAGCCTTGTTTGCGTCTAAATTTATGATAACTTTAACCCATTCCTCCATAACTACGACTTTCTACGCCTCTGTACACGTCACTTTATGAAACCATTGTGATAAAAAGAGAACTTGCTCCTATAGGAGCAAATGCTCTATTTATCACAATGGTTTCAAACTACAAAATTCTAAAATTCTAGTTAATGCACCTTTTCAGTAGATTTATTCAAAGAGTTTGTATCTAAAAATAGCCTATGGAGGAAAGGGTTAAAACAGCTTGATTCCAGGTGAAATGCCACTAAAACAGTGTTTTTAATATTGTACTCCATAAATATTTCTTTTAACGCCTTTGCATACAGAGTAGGGGTTGTCTGTAGGGTCTGCTCTGTTTGCGTATGATATAGATCTGATTGTTACAGTTTCTGACGTTGCCAAAATATAGAATCAATTTACAGTAAACCCTTTCTATGACGGTCACTTAATTGCATGCACCAAGTATTTTGTGTTAAAGGCAGGTGGCAGCTTAAAGCAAGGTGAAAGTAAAAGAGAACGCTCCTATAGGAGCGTTCTGTTTTACTTTCACCTTGCTTTAAGCAGCCACCTCCCTAAACACCAACTAATTAACACAATTGAGTGGCCGTTATAGAGAGGTTGTACTGTAATTGATATCCACGATGTCATTATGTATCATATGAATATTCATGAACTAAAGAGTTCAACGAATCAAAGAAATAAGCTTTGACAATTTACCCCTTTCCTACACATACACATCTTTCCACGATTAAGCAAACAGAATAGACCCCGATCAAACGACTCCCATAGGAGCCGTCTGATCAGGGTCTGCTCTGACTGTTTCAGGCATTGTATATACTGGTCTCAGTAGTTTCTGCCAAATTGAACAAATCCCTCGTTCATGTTCAATTTAAATGATTATGTCAATCAATATTGATGAGGTGATGAAATATTTAAAAAATATTGAACAGTGAAATGATTAAGAAGAATCTTTAATGTTGAAATGGATAAGCCTGACATATACAGTAAAACCTCTCCATCGCGACAACTCAATGATAATAGGAAAATATAAGAATGTGTGTAGCTAAATGGAAAACTAAACTTATGGTAGCTTAACCCATTCCCTCATATTGACGGCTTTTGACGACTCTGTAAAAATCACTTTGTGAAACCATTGTGATGAATAGAGCATTTGCTCCTATAGGAGCAAATGCTCTATTTATCACAATGGTTTCAAACTACACAATTCTAAAATTTTCCTTTTCACTAGTTAATGCTCCTTTTCGGTAGATTTATTCAAAGAGATTGTATCTAAAAATAGCCTATGAGGGAAAGGGTTAATGCAGGGTAAAAGTGATACAGAAAACTCCTATGGGAGCTTTCTGTATCACTTTATACTGCATTAAGCTACCACCTGTTTGCGTATGATATAGATCTGATTGTAACAGTTTCTGACGTTGCCAAAATATAGAATCAATCTACAGTAAAACCTCTCTATAACGACCACTTAATTACATCAAGTATTTTGTGTTAAAGGCAGGTGACTGCTTAAAGCAAAGTGAAAGTAAAACAGAACGCTCCTATAGGAGCGTTCTGTTTTACGTTCACCTTGCTTTAAGCAGCCACCTGCCCTAAATACCAATTTATTAACACAATTTAGTGGCCGTTATAGAGAGGTTTTACTGTAATTGATATTCACGGTGTCATTATTTATCATATCGATATTCATGAACTAAAGAGTTCAATGAATCAAAGACAATTTAACCATTTCCTTCATATACACATCTTTCCACGACTAAGCAAACAGAGTAGACCCCGATCAAACGACTCCCATAGGAGCCGTCTGATCAGGGTCTGCTCTGACTGTCTCAAGCATTGTATATACTGGTCTCAGCAGTTTCTGCCAATTTGAACAAATCCCTCGTTCATGTTCAATTTAAATGATTATGTCAATCAATATTCATGAGGTGATGAAATGTTTAACAAATATTGAACAGTGAAATGATTAAGAAGAATCTTTAATGCTGAAATGGATAAGCCTGACATATACAGTAAAACCTCTCCATCGCGACAACTCAATGATAATAGGAAAATATAAGAATATGTGTAGCTAAATGGAAAACTAAACTTATGGTAGCTGAACACATTCCCTCATATTGACGGATTTTGACGACTCTGTAAAATTCTCTTTGTGAAACCATTGTGATGAATAGAACATTTGCTCCTACAGGAGCAAATGCTCTATTTATCACAATGGTTTCAAACTACACAATTCTAAAATTTTCCTTTTCTGTAGTTAATGCTCCTTTTCGGTAGATTCATTCAAAGAGATTGTATCTAAAAATAGTCTATGAGGTAATGGGTTAATGCAGAGTTAAAGTGATACAGAAAACTCCTATAGGTGCTTTCTGTATCACTTTATACTGCATTAAGCTACCACCTGTTTTAGAAATCCAGGTTTAGATTTCTTTTAAAGGTCGCTTAAGACAGTTTCTAATGTAGTCCTATTTTCGGTGGTGGCTATGGAGAGGTCTTATTGTATCTTACTCACCGTTTCCGAGTGGCCGGTCTTGAATAGACACAAGAAAAGAAGTCCTACAGCGGCCGCCCTCAGATTTCCTCCCATTATGCACTGCATTATCTTCTCTTTCAAGCACTTCTTTTCGTTGATTTTATCTGTCTTTTTAAGTTCTCTTTTCTTCCGTAAATCCCGTCTAAATATGATCAGCTCACTACCGAGTTTAAATGGCTAGGCTTGCGTGGATACGAAGTTATGCGTAGCTTAAACCAGTCTACACACATGGAAGTTTCACTGCCTTTAAGTGTTTGCTTGGCCTGTCCCGAAATGTAAATATGATCTTAAGTTTTATTAATTGTTTGGTGTAATGTATAGAGATATATCGCTAATAAACACCCCAGGCATGCATTAATCAATGCTCTCTTTCCATCACAATGAAAATAGAAGCGTTCCAAACACGACAAGACACTATCGCATCTATGCAGCACCTTAAAAAATATAAAGACACGTGTGGTGTAGCTTATCAGGAAAAGAATATTAGTCCTCTGTGCGATAACTTTCATTCAGTACCACAGGATTTCGGGTACAGGTGTAATTATTCTTCTGTTAAGGGGGCCGGTAGCCAATCAGAGAACTAACCAAGTGTGAAGTCACGAGCGAAGTGGGCGTGGACACAACGGTAGCCCAGCCCACTTTAGCCCCATAGCTTGCGAAGCAAATTGTCGTCTGCTGAAATGTTCAAATCGGTTTTATTTTTAACCCTTTCCTTCATATTAATGCCTTATCACGCCGTTGCGAAGAGAGCAGACCCAGACTATAGGAGCCACCTAATCAGGACATGCCCTGTTTGCTTATGTTGCATATAGATATAATTCTGCAGTTTCTGCCAGAGCCAAGATGTCAAGTGTTCATATACCATTACAAAAAGTCATCAAATAATATCAATGACGTTATTATTTGTTACAGGAATATTAAACAGGTAAATGGTTGAATTGTTCTCTCTCTACATATATAGCAGAATACATGTACATCATAAACGTTACAGGAGGTTGCATGTTACAGGTAAGGCTTTTCGTTACTGCGCGACTTTTGTGACGTTTTAAAAATGTAATTATCAACCTTCTAATTTGCAAACAGTTTAGATCCAGATCTGACTCAGCGCCTCATCAGATCTTAACTGTTCGATACTCGGTCAATATTTTCTCTAAAGGTCAAACGAAATTGAACGAAATGAAATATTTACGGAGTTTAAGCAGGCATCACGTTCACGCCAGAATACAGCAAGTATACAGTACAAACCCTCTTTACTAGACGTTAAGTTTAGTATCAAAATCGGTCTTGGAGACAGGTGGCTGCTTAATGCAGGGTGAAAGTCATGCAGAAAGCTCCTCTAGGAGCTTTCTGCATGACTTTCATCCTGCATTAAGCAGCCACCTGCCTAAAAGTATGTAAATTCTTCTCTACTAAAATAACGTAAATTACTGTAAAATGTGCACACTACTTCACTATTCCAAATCATGAGACTAGTGACTCCTATGTAAGAAGATGCGTGTCGCACGTTTGTAAATAGTATTGGTAATTTGTCAATAAATGGTGCGGGGTTTTTTTTGTGTTGTTGTTTTTCAGTGTCAGCATTTTCGTCTGCTTCGAGCTATAGAAAGGGTGTTTACTTCACTTTCATTATAAACAAATAATTAGAATGTCAAACAGTCACTCGGTGTCTCACCTGTTTGCGTATGATGTCATATATCAGTCTACATGACAGTGAAGTGGTTAAACTATTTTATAGCCATTAAATTAATACTGTTTAGACAATTTCATGAATATTTCACCGGAAAACTTATTGCATAAGACGCACTTGTGTTTCGATATCGCGAACATGTCTGTAAGTTGTGTAACCAGTCGGAACACTCCGGAGAACCAATCGGACCACCACCGAGTAGTTACGATTGATACGGAACTGGATTCCTCGGGATTTCTCGGATCTAGGTCTACACTTTTTATATTGCCCCTCTTCAATATTAGATATAAAAGTGTTAACCCATTACATGATGAATATTCATTCAAGACTCCGCCCATTGAGACTATTAATAAGACAAATATATTCCTATCTGAGCCGTCTGATAAGGGTCTGCTCTGTTTGCTTATGGAAGTATAATGGATCTGACTCTACAGATTCTACCAATACCAAATATTCTAATGTACATACGCACATATAAAAAATAAATATTCATGATGTTATTTTTTTATCTTACATTAATAGTTAACATGTAAATGTTTAACTATTATGATATCATTGATGGAAATTTTCTGTGTATAATACTTATATCGAGTATGTATGTGCGTGTAATATGCATTACAGTTTTATTACCCTTTGACTCGTTCGTACATTCATCAAAATGTGACAATGCAAAACATTGTAGAGTTGTAATGCCCACTAAGCTTTAGATAAAATGAGTACAGTAAAACCTCTCTAAACATACATTCTGGTTGAGAAGAATTTAGATACTATAAGACTGCTTAATACAGGGTGAAAGTCGTGCATCGTGCATCGTGCATAAAGTTCCTGGATGAGCTTTCTGCATTTCTTTCACCCTTCATTAAACTGTCACCTGTCTCCAGAAAGACAGAATTTGATTGATACTAACTCGAACCTCCGGTTTAGCGGGGTTTTACTGTATTTCGGAACTCTATGTATTTTTTTTAATTCTTCTCCAGACTCTATTTTGCTGCTACCCATTCAAATAAACTAAGTAAAACACGTTTTATGCATTAAGCAATTTGTCTTTGGTGCAGAATTAATGCTACACCCAAGTACCTGTCACACTAGTATACAAGTGCATGTAATTGTCCAGACAGTGTATGTAACAATACAGTAAAATGGACAATTCTTTTCTATGTAGGCAGGTTATACAGGATGGAAGTTATACAGAAACATCGTACAGGGGCTTCCTCTATTGCTCTCATCCCGTATCAACCAAATCCGGGTACTTGTACGATATATGTTTAATC
The DNA here is from genome assembly GCA_963576725.1 of Azorinus chamasolen. NCBI lineage: Eukaryota > Metazoa > Mollusca > Bivalvia > Cardiida > Solecurtidae > Azorinus > Azorinus chamasolen. The sequence continues at coordinate 56,471,619 of OY755245.1, read as the reverse complement.
TCGATACTGTTACATATATGTCACAGTAGAAATTGCGATTCAGGACAATCGTCGATTCTCCTAGGATAGATTGCGATCGCATTCTCTCCTAGTACAGACTCTGATCCTAATGCACCGTAAGGACAATCGACGATTCTACTAGTACAGATTCCAATCACAGTCTGTCCAAGGACAAACTGTAATTCTACAATGAAAATTTACAATTCTACTAGAAGAATTTAAATTATTAGTTTTAGATATGACACTTTAATTATTCTAGGAAAATGTACAAGTCTACTAGAACAATTCATTACTAGTGTTATATGTGACACTTTAACTCTACAAAGAAAATCTACAATTCTACTGGAAGAATATATTATTTTTAAGTTCACATGTCTATATTCAAAACATGACAAACAACACATAATTGTGAATGATTTAAAAAGAGGATCGGAGTTTGTCCTAGGAGAGATTGCGATCGCAATCTGTCCTAGGAGAATCGACGATTGTCCTGAGTCGCAATTTCTACTGTAACATATACATGTATATGACAGCTATCTAATACCGATACTTGTATGACAGTGGCTTAACCTACTCACTGATACTTCTTTTCAGCATATAATCAAATGCGTTATGTAATTTTAGGCATTCCAAGTATAGACTATCGCTTTTCCGTGTAATCGGCAACGTTAATTTTTATCGGAATTTATATAAACTGTTGGAATATTGGCAATAAATACTATTTTAATGATATGAATATGTGTACAACTTTTGGTGTTTATTGAATTATACCAAAAGCTGACAGAATATAACTTTAAGGTTGGTTATAGCGAGGCTCAGAAGTACATTCATCTCCATAAACCCTTTACTTGATAGAGACAAATTTTTACGACTTTAATCATTTGCTTGATAATTTCAATTTGTATGCATTTGCAAACAAAATACATGTAGATCCAGATCAAACAGCTCCTGCAGGAGCTATATTACCAGAACATGTTCTATTTGATTATGCAATAGTACAGACTGGATGTTACCGTGGGTTGTTTTTTTTGCAATAACAAACATCATGCATTCATATGCCATTATAAAAATGGTCTAATTTATATCCATGATGTTATTATTTCTTACATGCGCATTCATCAGATAAAGGCAGATAGGATCCGTGACAAGTGAGGCTCTTTTCACGACTACACGCTGTAATTAGATGATGTTAACATGATCGTTCTTTTGACCTGTCAAATTGTGGCACGTTTTGGGATAATTCAACCTTAACACTTTATATAGACACATTTCCACGCCTTTGCATAGAGTGAACCCAGATCAGACGCCTCCTGCAGGAGCTGTCTGACCAGGTTTTGCTCCGGTTGCTTATGGAATTGTATGTATCTGATTCTGTAGTTTCTACCAAGGACAAAATGTCCCATGTTCAAATACCCGTATAAAAATTCGGCAAACTATTTTTTTTTAATATTCGTGATGTCATTGCTTTTTACATAAATATTCACGTGGGAAACTATAATAAAGGCTTCGCAGACTGGTGAGATCCAAACGAAATGTAGAGTAATACACGTGTCAGTATCTAAACTGTTTGACTCTTTAAACTGTTTTGTTTTGTAAAACATGAATGTTTAATAGATTGCGTTGTAAATAACAGGCTGTTGACTCTTATAGTAGACAATAAAGAGTCCAGTTTGCTCAATACTGAATCTCCAGCGTTCGCACGTGAAACGTCATTTGCAAACGGTTACGATCCAGATCAGACACCGGGTAATTCGATATCCCATGATGATCTATACTGTTTGACACTTTGAATACGTCTTTGACATAACATAGACAAAATTCTGCTTCGAAATCTAATTTAGATGAATTATAAACAACAAGATGTCTGAATTGGACGAAATCTTAACCCATTCTCTCCTATACTATATTAGACCAAACCTCTATGAATAAACCTACCGAAAATGAACATTTACTAAAGAAAAGGAAAATTTAGAATTGTTTAGTTTTGAAACCATTGTGATAAATAGAGCATTTCCTCATAATCTCATATCAAGCAAATGATCTATCTATCGCGATGATTTCAGAAATGACTTTTATAGAGGCGTCAAAAGGCGTCAATACGAGGGAATGAGTTCAGTTAACTAGAATTCTGTCAACGAAACTCCACTCAAAAGGTTTAGTATTTATAATGCTGATAAACATTGTCTGCTCAAATCTTCATCAGCTGTATTTTTCATTTACATTCAGTTCAATCAAGCTTTTGAGAAATCAACCCGAGTGCCCAAACAGCTTGGATCCTGATGAGACGCCGAGTTACTCGGCGTTCATCTGGATCCAATTTGTTTGCAAATGGGAGTCAGATCGCGACGGCATCATAATGGTTAAATGAAAACGTGTATGGATAAATATCCTTGTTATACAACACCTTTTCTGTCTACAGACCTCCGGCGAGCTGCCTACTTTCAAGCAAGCACAGTAGAACCTATCCTATGCGGCCATTCATTTACTGAACACATGATTCTTAAAACAAGCAGGTGGTTGCTTAATGCAGGACAAAAGTAATGCAGAAAGCTCCTATGGGAGCTTTCTGCATTGCTTTTGACCTGCATTAAGCTACCACCTGCCTTACATATCCATAATTATACCTCTTTTTGATGACAGCTTATGACAGGTTCTACCGTACTTGCAAGCTTGTATTGCATAGCTCTCGCGTGAATCAAGATACCATCGCCGCTTGCACAAATTAGATAAAAATGGAGATTATATGAAATTAAAGCTATTCATTTTGGCCATCTAGTTTGGAAAATGAAAGAAAGAATGACAATAAAAAATGCGGGTGTTTCATCTTGCTAATGGGTCTAATTGTATGATACATTTTTATTATCATAATTCTTTACATTCCATGCGCGCTGCATATGACACTTTTTTACAAATCAACCATTCAACACTTATGCCTAAATAAAACTATATCAGCTAAATTCCTGATCAGCTTTTATTTTTCCTTTACTTACTTCCGATTCAAGCTTTTTTGGTCAACTATCGTCAGAGTGACCAACAACTTGTTCTAATAAGACGCCGTGTTACTCGACATTTCATCTGGACCAAATCTGTGTATAAATACCACGCAAGTCGCGATAGACAGTAGAATGTTTAATGCATATCTAATACCATCATGTCTGTCTATTTTCACAAGATTTCATTTACAATGCATAACGTTAAATCACATCCCGTTAAACGCGACCTGACTTGGATCCACGTCGGAAGAGAAAGCTCACCGTCCCATCAGGACTCTAGCTTTTTACCAGGTGAATGACACTGTCTCAAAAGTTTGAATAAATGGGAAATAAGGCCATTGTTTTGCAGATTGTAGTTTAAGCTGACATGATTTTTACAGCATGGATAAAGCTTAATGAGGGTAAAAAACGGAAACTGTATACATCTGCATGATGAAGCATGCGGTAACATATCATTAGAGCCACCGCTCAAACTAGTATACAGTAAAACCTCTCTATAACGGCCACTTAATTGTGTTAATTAGTTGGTAATTAGGGCAGGTGGCGGCTTAAAGCAAGGTGAAAGAAAAACAGAACGCTCCTATAGGAGCGTTCTGTTTTACTTTCACCTTGCTTTAAGCAGCCACCTGCCTTTAACACAAAACACTTGATGTAATTTAGTGGCCGTTATAGAGATGTTTTATTGTAATGTACTTCTGAATCTCTAACCGCCATCACTCTATAAGCGACTTTAATCGCATTTGCAAACAGCTTGGATCCAGATGAGACGACGAGCGACTCGGCGTCTCATCAGGATCCAAACTGTTTGACACTCGGTCAATGTTTTTTTTTAAAAGAATGATCGACCCGGATGTAGTCAAGTTACGCTTTATCCAAAATTTGAGCCGATACTACTTTTTTAATAGTCAAGAGTTAAGACAGGTGATATGTAAAATAAAACATTGTGCAGAAAACTTCTACAGTACATGTATATGTGTTTTCTGTATTACTTTTGTTCTGCATCAAGCAGTCACCTATTTTTGGAATACATCCGTGTTCTATATTTACATTGTTTTATACTCATCAGAAGTATTTTATCACCCATATTATAACAATATGGCCCCTAACTATACTTTGACTAAACTTCGCCTCATTGCCAAGGCAACTGATTTGTGTCTATACTGTTTGCAAACATGTCATCAAATTCCCCGGAAATAACGGTTTTTTTTCTTCTCTAAGGCGACTCATACAGTAGAACCTGTCTTAACCCATTACATTATAAGCTTATTTTTTTGTATGTAAAGGATTATTTACTAGAGGAAATGATTTATTTTAGAATGGTGTAGTTTTGAAACTATTGTGATAACTAGAGCATTTGCTCCAAAGGCGCAAATGCTCTACTTATCACAAAGGTTTTTTTTACAGAGGCGTCAAAAGGCGTCAGTATGGAGGAATGGGTTAAGCGACCATGACATAAGCTCTAATTATGGTCTGTAAGGCATATGGTAGCTTAATGCAGGTCAAAAGTAATGCAAAGAGCTCATATAGGAACACAGAATGGTTTGGCTGTGTGAAGAAACTACAGAATCATACCTACATGTATGTTATTCCGTAAGCAAACTAAAACAGAATCTGACCAGAGAGGGCCGTCTGATCTTGGGCTCCTCTGTTTGCAGTCTCTATAAGGTAAATATTAATTAATGATATTTGAAGATGTCTGGTAATTTATTTTACTTTGAATATAGAAGGTTTTGTGATATCATACCTTGGTATAAGCGTGTCCCATTTTATACTGTAACCTGAAACACAGGTAGATATACAAATACAGTAGAACCAGCCCTAGTCGGCTATTCATTTATTGAACATAGGGGTCTTAAAAAAGCAGGTGGTTGCTTAATGCAGAGCAAAAGTGATGCAGAAAAAACTCCTATACGAACTTTCTGCATTACTTTGGCCTTGCACTAAGCCCCCACCTGCTTTTTAAGACTCCTATGTTCAATAAATGATTACAACCCCAAAATAAGACCACTTTTTGATGGCCGCTTAACCCTTTACCCAATAGCCTGTTTCTAGTTTTGAAGGCATATGACCACTTAAATCAGGTTGAAAGTAAAGCAGAATGCGCCTTAAGGCGCATTCTGCTTTACTTTCAGCCTGCTTTAAGCTACCACCTAATAGGATATAGAAAATATTTATTATGCAATATGTTCATGACTGTATGAATTTGAACTATTTTCTTCAGCGGAGGAATAAATCAAACACGCTAAAAGCCGCTTCTATCAGGTAAAGGGTTAAGACGGATTCTACTATACACGTGTATGTATAGAGGTAGTACATGTATATAGCGTTGGTGACCATCTGTCAGATCATTTAACAACCGTTATCAAACATTAGTTCACATTCAGTTGCCGATGCAATTACGGTTATGGCACAAATGTGAGAAATCAATTAAATAACCTGGCAGAAGGAGTGATTTAATTTCCTCTATGGCCATAAAAATTACACAAATACCATATAAAGCCCCAACTAACTGACAATTATGAAGGTAAGTTGCTAGAACACATGGTCGAATTTCAGACGGAACTTGTGAAAGTAGCACCATTACAGTCACTAGAGTAGCTCCACCATACTCGCTGTACCCTTTATCAGGCTACGCTCGACCTGTCTTGCAATGTAATAAAACAGCTTTAGGGATCCAGATGAGACGCCGAGTCACGTGACGTCTCATCTCACGTGGCGGTGCTAACTTAGTGACTGTAATGTGCTGCATTCACAAGTTCGGATCCAAAACTGTTTGTAGTTTATCACAGACCAATCTTCAAGACACTGAAAGGGTTTGACATCAAGTCTTTAACCCTTTATTCAATATAGATACGCCTTTCCACGCTTTTACAAACAAAGAAGAAAATATTATTCTACAGTTTCTGACATGGCAAAAAATTCCTGTGTTCATATGTTATTATGAAATGAATCTAATTAATATTCATGACGTCATTATTTCTTACATGAATATTCATGGAGTAAAGGGTTAACGTCAGATGTCGCTACTGCAGTAAGTCCTGGTGGGATAGTTTTCTGTACTACCTTCGTCCTCCATAATGCTACCTCTTTCGTTAAATATATACTATTCCACAAAACAGCTGTGATCACGTACATACGATATACTGACATACCGTGCAGACTAAAGTCAGAATGCCCCCATGAAGGAGCCATTTCATCAGTATATGTCATGTCTTCAATAAATATTACAGATTTTCACAAGTATAGTTTTGTTGCAGGCTCCCTTTTATGAAAACAAAGTTGAGATCCAACTTTCAAATAGGACGAATTTGCGGACGAATTTGACGATTTAAATAGTGACGTTTGGACGTCTTTTTAGTACAATCATTTGCTTCATAATAATCAAGAGACACACTTATCTCAACATGTTAATGCTTGTGTAAGGATGCGTCATGACCAGTTTAATCCATTTACGAGAAGTACCCATAAATGGGAACATCACAAGTACCAGATCAGCAGAAACACTCTTTCAAATGAAATTTAGACTGGATCATGATACATATGCACGGAAGGACACTTAGAAAACGAGGTTTAAATGGGATATTTATTTTTATGGGATATTTGCGCACCAACTGTAGCATCAAACGCAAAAAAGGAACAACGAGTAGGAACTTATGAACGAAATACCAAAGAAAATGCAAAAATAACAAACTTATAAACATATAGGTATGTTTCTAAAACCAAAATAGATATAAATTAAGATCTAAACCTTCAAAAAGAATAAAAAAAACATTGATCGGCTTCAAAAATAAGCAAACCACAAAATATGGACTTGGTCCAAAAAGAAGCAAACCTCAACAAGCGGTCTGCTTCCTGTAAGAGAGAAGCAAACCATAAAATTATGGACTTGCTTCAAAAAGAAGCAACTCTATAAAGAAGCAAACCTAAACAGAGGTCTGCTTCAAAAAGGTCTGTTTCAAAAAGAAGCCAACCTCAAAAAGAAGCAAACCTCAACAGAGGTCTGCTTCAAAAGGTCTGCTTCAAAAAGAAGCAAACCCTTAAAAGAAGCAAACCTCAACAGATGTCTGCTTCAATAAATGTCCTGTTCCAAGAGGTTTGCTTCAAAAAGAAGCAAGCCCCGTGTGAAACAGAAAGACAGACCCGAACATGGAGCATGCTTGACAGAAAGAGTAAGTCTAAATAAAAGGAAAAGGCTTGCTTCATAGAAAGAAGCAGCTCTCAAATATTATGAGTTATTCAAATCTTGTGTCTCAAGAAGCAGACCCCAAACTTCTAGGGTTTGCTTCACTGTATTGTCATTTTTATCCACGGCAACAACACACTTTTCAATTACGTCACCAAAAGTTATGTAAAACGAAACAAGATTTGTGCACACGTACATCAAATCAACACGTGACCACACTCAAAAGGTATAACAAGAGTCGCGAAAACATCGTTGGTTCAGTAGGCTACGTTCTGAAGAGCCTTAATAGTAGACGAAACTAGTCAACGTTTCTTACCACGTTCTTGCTTTTATCGAGATTTGTCTAGCCACCTTTTCGTTTAAATGAATATTCATGTAAGAAATAATATGTCATGATTATTAGATTAATTTTATAATAATGAATGAACATAAGAAAATCTGGCTGTGGCAGAATTATATCTATCTCATTCCATTGGCAAACAAAAACAGACCTTGATCAGACGGCTCCGGCAGGAGCAGTCCGACATGGGTCTACTTTGTTTGCAAAGGCGCATTTGTGGAATATAAGGTTAAGTGCATGGAAAAGTATGGGTGGGATTTCGGTGGAAAGATATCAATTCTACCCCATATCCTCAATATTTGTAATCGAATGCTTCAGTTGAAAGCATTTATTTTACAAAACACCCAGTGCTTTGTCATGCGATTTCCGCCGTTATTGGTTGGGTTATTTCATTCGGCGTACTTAACCGCTCACGCATGCCTTCATAAACACGCCTTTTCACGCATTTGCAAACAGAGTAGACGTCTGATCAGGGTCTGCACTGTTTACTTGTGGTATAATATATAACTGATTCTACATTTATTGCCTGAGACAAAATATCTTGTACTGATATGCCATTATAAAAATGATCTAATTAGTGTTCATGATGTCATTATTTCCTGCATAAATACTTAACAGGGAAAGGGTTAATACTGGTGTAAAAATAAGAACTAATATATGTACATTGTGTACATGTATTAATATTAGTTCGAATGTTATAATGGTTTGTGAACAAATGCATTTATACCCGTAGCAGATACCAGAGAATCAGATCTATAGTATTTCATAAGCAAACAGGTCAGACTCTTTCAAGAGCCGTTTGATCTGGGTTTTCCTCGTTAAAAGGCGTATATATGGAGATAATGGTCAATATGTCGGACCGGGTCATAATGGGTCACGTTGATCGTCGAAGGTTAAAACGGGTCATACAAGTGCCTTGGCAAGTATTTTATAAATTATCTTTATTTATCTTTTCATCAGGCGGCTAAAAAGGAAACTTTGTTCGATTTATTTGCTATAACGAGAGACTTGAAAGGAATTTCACACAAAACTGAGAAATCAAATTATAGGCAGATGTATCGAAACAGCGCGCCGACGACTCAAGATCTTTGGATTAGTGGATTGTGTTTCTAAGATACATTTACGATATGCTTTATCTGGACAAATTTATGGCCGATGGACAATTATAACACGATGGAAAATACAGGCGGACACTGTGCTCACTACTTGACCACACTTGGCTGAATGTTGTGCGTGTGCTTTAGGCCAATTACACGTGCGACACCTTTTAACAATTTCAGTTACAATTAGAGTAAACCCTGCTGTAACCATCACTCAAAATAGGTCTAACTCTGGGAACATGTCTTTCTAAAAACACCATATGACTGAACTTATCGTAAGTTCGAACATACCTCAACCCTAACTGGAAGCTGCAATCGTCGCAAATAAAAACGACAAGATAATATCACGCAGCAAGCAGAACATTCTAAATTTAGCGCATATGAGGTCAGTGAACTGGAAACATGCAAGTAACGCGTTCCACAGACAATGTATCTCGACTGAGATCCATCTTGTCTGATTTCAACTTTGAATGCGGAGTCCACGTTAGTCGCCATTGTTTACGTTCTTTGAGAGCAGACCTAAAGTGGTGATCACGTTACAATAGCTAATTTGCATTTAGTGTTCGATCAGAGCATCCTATATGGAATCCGATGGTAAATTCCGTTAATTCTTTTGAAATTAAACAGTTTCCGAGCATCTCGATTTGTTTGTTAGTATTTTAAAACATGTTTTTTCAATAGTTCACAAGGAAACGTGATGCTATTATAACGAACTTTAAAAGAAAAGTAGTAAAGTCAAGCAAGAAAAGCCACACACAAAACGCCACCATCACTTAAGGCTAACTTCCGTCTTCCTACTACAGAAAGTATCACAAATTACGTTTTTGAGCAAATAAAACGTAATATGATGGTAATTTCTAAAATCAAAAGCCCCTATCCATAGCTATTTGAGAACTAACTGAGCTAATTAAGGGCAGAAATCCATTCAAATAAAAATGTAAGGGGACTGTTAATTGTTGCACACAAGACTGCCGGGGTTTTGTGTGGCTATCCGGGTACTGGTGACTCGTAAATTAGGACTTACAAAACGTTTGGTTGTATGATCTTCAGTAAGATGAGTTCCATGTTTTTCTTAACCCTTTATCCATGAATATTCATATCAGAAATAGTTACATCATGAATATTAATTAAATTAATTGTTACAATAGCACAAGGACATGGGACTATTTCTGCCTTGACAGAAGCTGCAGTATCATATCTATAATACATAATAAGCAAACAGAACAGACCCTGATCAGACGGCTCCCACGGGAGCCGTCTGATCTGGGTTTTCTCTGTTTGCAAAAGCGTAGAAAAGCGTTTTTTATGGAGTAAAGAGTAAAGTCAGGCGGGAGATGTAACTTATTGCAGGATGAACATTATGAAGAAAGCTTACACAGGAACTTTCTCCGGTACTGCTGTACATGACTGGTGTACATGCAGATTGTCGTTAAACATACTCATTCAACGTAAAATCTTCGTGATCAAAACTGACACAAAGCAATAATGAACCAAGAAATAAACCATACGGAAAGGTACAGACTTGCACGATGACACAGTACACCAACAAGTGATGCAGAAAAGTAAACTTACATTAACACTTATCCCACTGAGAAAGAAATAATGTCTGCTTAAATTTGATTTGTCCAAGTTTGACTACTTCCAAATCCGATAAACGTTTTAGAAACTTTTGACCGGATGTCAAACAGCTTGGATCCTGATGAGACACCGAGTTACTCGGCGTCTCATCAGGATCCAAGCTGTTTGCAAATGCGAGTCTGGTCGCGGAGAGCGGAATAACAGATTAGTGTATAGCATGACAAACGTTCAACAGTCTGGAAGGTTTAATATGATATTTTGTGCATACTCCTATGTCAGAATCTACATCGTTTGAATTTGTTAAAATATGAGATAACAAAAGTTTGTATAATTATGCCGATGGGTATAAATTATAACTCGTTGAGACTTAGTTTACGGTATCTGCAAGGCTTCATTTAGGTCTGGCATATATTTATATGAGAGAACATTCAGAAGATATTATTAACCCTTACTCCATGAATATTAATGGTATCATGAATATTCATTAGATTTTGTTTTGTAATGATAAAGAACGCAAAAATGACTGTGGCAGAAACTTAAGAATCATACCTAGATTATTACATTAGCAAACAGGACATACACTGATCAGAATTCGTCAGATCTAGATCTATTCTGTTTTCAAAGGCAAGACCTACCTATGAAGTAAATGATTAAATGTGACTTTATCATATTAAAATGATATCCCTGTTGAATATTCAAGTAAGAAATAATGACACCGTGAATATTTATTAGCAGAATATTGATAATGACAGGATGTTTGGTATTGGTAGAAACTGTAGTCAGATATATTATTAATTTCAGAGAAGACCCTGATCAGAGGGCTCCTACTGGAGCCGTTTGATATAGATCTACTCTGTTTGCAAAGGTTTCATTCTCAGTGTTGTTATATTTTCTGGTGTTGCACTTTTAATAACTGCCCATGAACAGACTCGATAAAACCGAGTGTGCATTTTTCTCTTTCCGTTTTGCATTGCTGCTTTTGCTATTCCTCCTACTTTCAGAATGTTTTTAGAAAAGAGAAATAGTGTTTATATGAAGGTAATGTTAAAATCATTCAGACCAAGGTCAAAACCATTTAAGTAACACACAAAATGGGCCATATCGTTAGACATGCCATACTAAAACTGACAACGGACAGCTCTGACAGCGAGCCCAGAAGCCCCACACAACAATGACCAGCCACTTGGACATGTAAATCTCGTCCCAAATAATCAGCTTATCTGCAGCATATTAATCAAACTCCAATATAGAAATAAAACGCTATAGTGAGTTGTAATTTGCATTTTAATGTGCATTTACAGATTTAACTTACTGTAACGTGCATAAATGGTACATTTGTCACCCCAGTCCACGGCTGATTGATGGGACACTAATCCTTGGCATTGAAACGACCCTGCTGAACTAATGTACATTATCCCGTACTGTCCTTTAGAAATGTCCAAAGTACGTACTTCCCCTAAGAAATATTAACCCTTCTCTTGCTCAAAACATAATGTCTGCTGAAACACTAATATGTTAAATTTCAACTTAAATATAATGTGTTCAGACTTTTGAGAAACTCTAGACCAAGTGTCAAACAGCTTGGATCCTGATGAGACGCCGAGTTACTCGGCGTCTCATCAGGATCCAAGCTAATGGCAACTACCATCAAAGTAGCGCTAAGCATGGTCAGGGTTAATGTCACTTGAACGTATGATAAATTCAATCTGGTTTCAAGTTGATTTTTGGTGTTGCTGAGATAAAAGATGCACGCATTTAATGTCAAGCAAGCTTCTTGATCACTTCCGCGCAGTGGGAAAACTCGAATATATATTGAAAAATTGAACACAAACTGATTTTAAATAGACTCTTTACTAGTATCCTGCTGTAAAACTCCTGTTTGTCTAACCCTTTCTCCGTGAATACGCCTTTAACGCCTTTGAAAACAGGGTAGACCCATATGGAACGGATCCAATAGGACCCGTCTGATTAGGGCATGCCTTGTTTGCTTATGGAGTAACCTAGATCTGATTCTGTATAGTT